>DWEC01001956.1:0-12405 GCA_018245735.1 Microceris miodesmiata
TGTCTTCTGGGTACATTAGGCAAATTTTATCGTTATTAAAAATGTTCACGAAATGGTCTACAGAGACGTATACCTGACCTGACCCACTTAAAAAACTCATAACGCATTATAAAAGTATCACTGCTAATAAAGAAGCTACGTCAAGCTGAAGTGTGTGTGTGTATGTGTGAAAAATCACTAATAACTTTTTAATAATTTAATGTAACATTTTTTTTGTATTTGTCGAAAGAATCGCAATAAACGGGTAGACATCCTATTTTGAGTATAGTGACTTTTTTAAACAAGTATTAAGTCGGAAGTTTCTTGCCTGATAAAGTAATCTTCCTGAAAGTCCTTTTAATTTCATGGCTCTATAGATTTTCAGTTAGAGTTGAAAAATCGTTTCGCAATTTGAATCGTACGCTTAAACGAAGGAAATTATTAACTCAGAGACACCAGAATTTGTAAGTTCGTTTCCTCTTATCCAATATAAGTTCCTACATTTGAGAAAATCCCAAAAATACTGTAGACGGTTTTGTATAAAAATCCATTGTCTAAATGACAAGCCATAAGCGAGCTAAATGATAATAATAAATGATAATTTATAAATTAAGTAGACAAGAATGTTGTAAAATTAAAACAAAATCACTGAGCAATGCGGCGGAATTACATCCCAGGTGTTTAAGGTTTAAGGAAAAGTAGCCACAGAAGCGCCTTAAAACTGTTTGATTCCGTCAGTATTATGAACTGCTGCAGCAATATAGGTAATCACCCTGTTCTATTAAAAAGAAGAGTATAAGCCGCTTAGAGAATCAAAATTTGTTGTAGTTGTGCCACGTTCATAATGTCTTTTTGTGGGTTATCACAAATTCGCTTGGAATTCACTATTCACCTCGAAATAGCCTGAAAAAGTGTACACATTGTCGACCGGAGTGACGGCTTCAAAACAGAGAAATGGCGCCAAATTCGGAACACACAGTGACGGTCCGAGTACCGGCAAAATTGGAGGTTATTCAATTTGGTAGATACATGTCATTTCTACGTCATACTTGCTTTCCGATTCCGACATGTACAGTTTGGAACTTTGTCTCCCGTGTCATATGTATATTCTAAATAATGCTAAATCGTTATTGCTTTTCACTTTAAAAAACTTGTTTAATAATAGAACTTTATAAAATTTTCACTAAATTTATTCTTTATATTTTGTATAGGTATTTGACTGCCTCGTTGGTCGAATGGTTGCAAGCCCCACTGTGCAAGTCGGTAACAAGTCCTGATTTTGATCCACGAGTTGAATACTATAAGGTTTTTCTAACTACCATGAGTTAGTGGGGTACACAAACTAGATCTTTCATGCAATCTCCCAGCGCCCACAAGGGGGCGTTATTGCCCACTTTGAGACATTGGGTGAAGTAAAACAATCAGCAATCAGTACGTAAACTCCTTGCGTTCTTCTCTAAAAAGGTATAAGCTATATGAAAATTATGTCAAATGTCATTCATTCATTTCGATTGTCGATTCATTTTAAATTTAGAATTATTAATAAAGACTGAAATATAATGGAAATAAATTTTAATTTAGCACATAATATCAGAGTATTATTACATTATTATAGCCTATAGTTACATAATTATAGCGCGGCTTACACAGCGTATATACGAGTACATACATATTATGTTCCCTGATCTCGGTTCGCTCTCCAAATATAGTTTGTACAAAAATGTTTAAGTACATGTTCCACGTTTAATTCATTACCATCAAATATATCAACAACCTCAAGTGCAAAATTAACAATCTGTCTTTTACGTTTTCCCGCCTATTTGACAAATACAAAATGGCTGGCGGTTTTCTGTCAAACTTTTTGTAGACTTGTTTTTTTGTAACATTACGCTTGGCAATATCAAATTTTATGTACCTATGCTTTGCTCTACCACTTATGCATGTAGTTGGAGAAAATGTATTGTATTAAACTTCTAATGCTGCTACTACATTCAGTTTATTTTGTAAAAACTCGGAATTTTCCCACAACGAAACGAAAACACGTAAAAATTACTGGGTATTGGTACATGTCTAAGATGTAAGCAGAAATATGCACATGTCATATTAAATGAGGACAATGAACAAGCAAAGTTTATACCATCTTGTCACATTATTAACTGTGTCATTATTGCACATATTCAAAAATTAATCCCAAGTCATAAAAAACTACATAATATTATTTACATCGAGCGCTTATGTATTTTAATTACATCATTTATTTTCAATTAACTTTAATCTTATCCTGATATTACATGAGTAGGTAGTACCACAGTACACACAAAGCAATGTTTTAATGTAAAAAAAATACATTCTGATGACACTGTCTGCCGATCCTGTAACCCACAGTTCTTAGTGTTCAACTTCGGACACTATGACTAGAACTAACACTTTACGTAGATCGCCACGAAGTGTGAAATGAACCTGGAAGGAAAAATATATATGAACACTCTTATACCATTGTCGTTGGTCGTACTTTTGTATAAAAAAATATATATAATTTAAAACTTATTATTGACTTCTTATTTCAATTAACAGACAACCAAAATTTCTAGGAAATTATATTCTTTATCAATTTAAATCATAATTGCATATCAGAAAAACTTTAATAGATACGAGACAAATGTATACAGCTCACCATCTTTCCGATGACGTCTTACTATGTAGCTATTTAGGTAACGAATAACTGAGCTAAAGCTGACAACAACACTATCGTTATTGCTGTGTAAGTGTTCACGCCTGTAACAAAAACATAATCATCATTATTTATAACTGTGTAACCCACATTCTTTTCGAAACCAAAGTAACAAGAGAGTGCTACGATAATATAGTACAATATTGGTCTTTAATATAAAAACATGGTGCCTTTTGTTCCCGTACTGCTAGGTGAGTATTTCTTCCGTTTTGGAAAATATACTAACATGTTACTATACTAAGAGTATACTAGAAGAGAAACTGGTTGATATCAAATCCTTCAGTTTTTTTATTTTTAAATTTAAATATTCTAGGGCTGACCCTAGGGACGAGAGCCTTTACTAATCAGGGCGCGTCAACGTGCACAGGTTTTTGGTGCCAATAAATAATTATCGGTATCTAAAAATAAATACCGAAACTGACGGCTTAATTTGCCATCTGAAGCCCGGCGATACTTATATTTTAGATACTACTTGCTACCGTTTCATGAGTACGTACGATTTGCGGACTTAGTCATGTGTATGTGTGTGAAATTTGTGTATATATTTAATATAAAAATCGGTGTTTTTTTTGGTTTAAAACTTCATCGTTAAATTGTTGATTTTATCCTCAAGTCAAAATACTCTTAACATATTCTGTTATGTTATGTATTATAAACATGTTCTGCTTCGCTAAGTAGGAAGTACTTTGAACATGTCCTGCTATGTTAAGCACGTATTTAAACATCAAAAAGTACTAAGAACTTATTATACTCGTATCCTCAGTGTGCAGTCTGAAAGTTAATATCCCAGTTGAATTGAAAAGCTATCAAACTTCCGTTTAAGTTTTAGTACAGTTTGCAATTTTGTATGTTAGCTTAAAATTTAGAAACACTCTAGAATTTAATCTTGCTATTTGCTAAGATACATAGAGTTGCAAAGTAACGTGAGTTGGAGTTCCTGATCTGCGAAAGATTTAATCTTAATGTTTAGGGTTACCGTAGACCGACCGCCGGTAGGCGCTTTAATTTGTTTAATTAATCAACTTATTACATTATCTTTTAAATGCCTATTTCGCTGATTTTCTTTTGAAGTTTAATAGAAATAAATCAATTAAAATTTTTAATTTCGTTGTTTCTAAGACTTCTGGTTTCCCTATCAGGTTATTTGGGCATGATACATATTTCTTGGTCTCTGTCGACGCCCGATCAACATTAGCATTGCATCCTTATTTCGTCTTTATTTCACCTGTCTTTTTGTTTGGGTGTCCGAATAATCAGAATATGCCCTTTCTTAATTTCACATCAATACTGCAATTACAGTAACACAAATTTTATTTCTTACATTAGTTCAAAATTATTTCTAATTATTAATATAAGTACCACGTAGAGAGGGATAGAAGTCGTTCAGGTCTTCTTTGAGTGATCTGATCTACAAATATTTTAGTTTATTTTCATTATAGAATCGCTTGTATCATTATTGCTGTTCTCAAGGTTTATTTACAATTATAACATGAGAATTTTAAACTTAAATATTCATCAGTTACCGTTTTCATCAAACAAATTTATTTCATTTTATTTTCAATATTATATTAATTAGAACTGAACGATAAAGAACATTAATTAAACATCAGAAGATGCCGAGACGCAAAATAGTTTACTCAATAGGTATTGCGCTAATTGGAAAAGTGAACTCGACACCGTTTTAAATAAGCACTGCAAAGCGTTGAGTTTATGTATAACGTTTAGAAAATGTGATTGAAATGAAAATAGAACGAGCTCTCACACTGAGATTAAACCAAATGTTAAAATTAATGCATAGCTTACAATTAATCTCATATAATAAAAATATATACTCGTATTACCCCATATATAAAAACGTATACTCATTTGTTTGTTCGACTTAACGGTCTTTGGCACATCTATTATCAGGTAAGTTAACAGATATAAGTGTTTTATTGACGCATAAAGTTATTTAGTGACTGCCTAGTTGGTCGAGCAGTTGCAAGCGCGGCTACTCATCATTAATTAAACGCTATGTAAATAGTTACACACAGGTACATGTTATAGATGTAAACTTACAACCTACAAATCAATGTAAAAAACAGTGTTAAACATATTTTAATTACAGATGTTTGTAATTATTTTTTATTTCATAATTTATTTCATAACTCGTTTGCCCCCTATTCAATAAAAAAAAAAAACAGACATTGGTACGTTACGTATAACGCGTCATGAACAATTATCAACTCGCTCGTAGTCACTTTCACTAATTCGTAATCTCAATCAATTTTCCTGCTACTCGTAGAACTAATGTCCTCAAAGCAAGTATTCGAGACTACTCATATGTAGGCAGACTTTAAGTCGCTGGCAAATTTTAATACAATCTGAATTTGTGGAGTAGCTAAAAATGTCTTGTAATGTGATAATTGTTAAGCAAGTAATAATATCAGATACCTTATTTAATAGAAACTAAATGTAGCTGACCTTAGGTGAAAAATATTATTTATTTAAGGCTTCCGTACCAATTTGGCTAAATCCAGTTTCTTTATATGTCCATTATATATATTTTTTACCTTTTGCACCCACTGCTGCTGCTAGTTGCATGTCCGCGGCCATCTCAGGAGTGGTACTGATTGGACCTGGTAACGAGAGAAGAATTGAAGTTGCTGAATCGATCTTGGAGCGGCTAAATACGAAAGTCAAATGTTACAAAATTGTTAGTGCATACATATATCTAATAGAACAGATTCAAATTTATCTTTCAAAGACCAAAGTTATATAACCTCGTACTCAATATTTCATATACTTCAGTTTTATTGATTAGATGATCAAAGCACTATAATAAATACATTTAAGATTATGTTGTAGGACAAGCTTGTCGGAGCTGTTTAATTAAAGGTTTTCAGTTTTATATGTTGTGGTTAAACGTCGAAAGCGTTTTATTTGAGACGGTGGACTAAGGTAATTTAGGATAAACAATTGCGTATAAAGGTGTACGGGGAGAACATAGGATACTTTATTATTAAAAAAAGCAATACCTATGGTGATGAAGCGAAGATGGTAATACTATATGAAATTATAATTGCATTTACACGGTCAAACTACTGGGCTGATTGTGAAGAAATTTTATATGATCCAATAATTTGTATTTTTATATAAACTTCTAGGTGAACAAAACCACGGGCAAAAGCTAGTTTCAATATGAAACAACATTAAATTATGCCTGTATGTTCCTGATAGGTTAGACAGAGTAATGTATTACACTCCGACGTTTCACCAGCTATGAGTATATTGCAATACACCGGACACAAATCTGAAAACATCGCTACTACGAGAAATAATAGGTAAGAAAACGCCAATAGTACCCGAGCAACTACTATTGATTATCCATATATATTACAATTTGAATATAAACAGGTGTAAGACAAGTATCAATAAATTATATACCAAACAGCTGGTCATAAAACACAGTGGCGCTAAATCCTTCACTTCGCTAAATGCCTGCATATTTTTGAAGTTTGTGTCATTGTACTCGTAGCTTACAAAGTTACATTCAAGACCTTATTTTTAATAGAAGCATCATCCAAAACGCAATTAAATGTCTGTACATTTAAAGTATATCTAAATATTTCTGAGACTACCAACTTATGCAAGCAGCCCTACAGTTCAAAAAAGGTTTCATCAAATTAATTTTATATTTTATGAAAGCTTTCCTAACAATGGACCTAACGAAGCATGAAATTATTCGAAGGTACTACCAACTGCAGGAAATGGTTCATTTCTTCCCTACAGTCGAGATAGCTGTATACATAAACTTTCTGCTGATAAAAAGCTCAAATGGCCTCGCAAATTAAACGACGAAATTGTTATTTTCACGGCTACCTGCACAAAACATATTTTTACACTCATCCCATTTCAACCACAATGAGGTTCATTGACTTACAAAACAGTAAAATTACTTGTTTTGAATGACTAAATTATATTGTAGTCGGATTTATCCGGCTCGTATTCTACTTAAAATTTTCATTTTAAGCAAAAAGGAAGGAAATTATGCTTAGAAGTATCTACCAACGCTTGTTTCCCGGTAAACATAATTATCCACACAGAGCTTTTCTTTTGTTTCTCGTTTATTTATAAAAAGGTTTACAAATAAACACGGAAAATGTTTTTTTATACATATTAGATTGTTTTAAGCTTACTGTTGGGCAGCATTTTGTTCAATTGCGAATGTTGATAATTATGGTAGAGCATGTTTTATATTCACGGTACCTTCTTAAATTTTTTGTCGTAAATACAATTAACATGGAATACAGGATTTATTATTCTCTAATGAGACTCATTCCAGTCATTGAAATACATATAGCTCTATGTTTGTCTTCATATTTTCTATTGGAAACGGTGAAAGTTACGATAGGTATCCCATGGTGATAACTTCACCAATATTTAAAGTACAAAATAGGGTATTTTGATATGAATATCTATGTTACATAAAAAAGTATTGTTAATCACGTTTCAAATATATACCATTACGCCTTCAGCATTTTCATTTTATTAGACGTAATTTCATATAAAATATTAAATGTAACATATTCATTTTATACATAGGTATAACATACTCGTATAAGATAATTGGACAATGGGATATATATATAGGTACATAGGTATACATATACATATATAGTTATAGTATACGTATACGTAGGTATAATTACATTTTATACATAGGTTAATATACTCGTATACGTACATAGGTATAACATATAACATACTAATATGTTATCACAAAATTTGCACAGATATTTATATGTATTTAGTTGCAGAAGTTTCAGAAAATTGCCGTTTCGTGCTTAAAGTGGAATAGAGTTGACAGAATTGGTCGAGGTATATAGCCGTGTGTGACGTTAAATTTTTATGTTCTACGACTACACAAGCACTTCTCCTGTAATGTTGCACACTGAGAGCATACTCTACTATGTACGAGTAACTGTAGTGACGATGAATTTCGATAGGCTGTATGGAATATTAATCCTGAGACAGCAACTGAGACTGTTTTCTTAAAGTGCCTTCAAAATGAATGAACGTTAGTGAAAATTTACCACTAATGACCTCCTATCCAATAGCGAAGCCCGTTTTAAATTGCTTAATTTTATAGCCGTTCGCAATCCGCAACGGTGTTAAGGATATCTATAGAATAAGGTTATATAAAACCTATTTCAATCACCACTTGCATTTTTCGATGCGTTTTTTTTAAATGGCGCAAGCTTAAAACTAAGTTATCCGAAGATGGAAACCTTTCACATAAATATTATATGCTCTTGCATGGAATAAAAAATGTATATTGTATTAAATTTAAGTGACTATACAAAAATACAACGACATAGTGGTTAATTTTTCCCATAAAATTTAATGCTCAACTTAAATAATGGAGAAGACAATATCTAGCAATGTAACTCCTATTGACGCTATATAAAAAAAGTTGCAAAATTTCTGTTTTAATAACGATATAAATAGAACATTTTTTATAAATATGACGGAAAGCAAGCATATGTACGATATCGTACTTATTGTGATTAACGCTTCAACCATAGCTAGAGTCGTGAAGAACTCGCCAAGTGATTTTGACCTACTTTAACATATTATGTTATCTTATCGGTTTGAAACTTAACCCACATCTTATAGAGAGGGTCAGGAAATCAGTCATTTAGGACAGGTTTAGTGCCATTAATGCAAGTTTTATCTCGATGACCCTTCAATCTTCTCATTTTAGTTGAACATTGACTTCCATGTAAGTACATGTATATTAGAATGGACATTGTTTTTTTCATCAAATCAATTATATTCAAGTACGTTCTTATTTTGTATTAATGTATTTAAGCGCTAAATTTTTAAATAAAAAGGTAAACTTCATATTATTTTATTATTAGCATAAATAAAGGGCATAAACGTAAATTTACCACACAGAGTCCCCAGGGCAAGAAATTGTTGGAAATCTCTACATTTTCGATAATAATTTCCCTACCTGGCTGAAATATGGCCTCCTTCCGCGCTGTCGAGATAAAGCCCCCGAAATTTTTTACTTGGTTAGATTTTCTTTAAGTTCCATTTTTGTTATACAATCTTACCAGCTTTTGTCCACCGGAACTTTCTTGTGCAAGTGCATATTGTAGTTTTTACTATGTGAATGGTATATGCTATATTTTAATGGACTATGCGAACAGTCTACTGAAATTTAGCATTCAAACATATACCGCGGTTGTTCTACGTATTATAAAAATATCTATCCCACAATTGTCCAGGCTAAATATTCAACGCATTCTCCCTGGAGCTTCCAAGTGTGTTGTACCATAATTCTTTTAAAGCTTATGTTATATAAGAGCACGTGGACGTTACATTTTTATTATCTATATTGATTTTTTTGTGACAATATTGTTGAAAAACTAGTAATAAAGGTGTTTTTTGACACAAAATAAACCTAAAACAACGATTTCTATAATTTCAGAAACGACTTAACGATCTCATTTCTCTTGTTTTAAAAATAAAAAAAATGTCTGTTTAACATATAAAACGCTTGATAATTTAGTCTTCGGATAACACTAAGCTATATGAAGCCCTATAAAAATATTTTACCATATGTCTGTTTTATAAGTGGTGATAAAATATTACCTGGATAATAAATAGCTTCTTTCCGCACCGCGTACTTGGCGAGCGGTATCCGCAGCGTGCAGATGAACTCCGCCGGCGTAGGCAGGTCCGCGTCTTGCAACGTCACGGACGCGTAGGCCGAGTAACGCCCGTTCACTAGCTGAATACTGTGTGATACGCCCTCGAGCCGCCTGTGGAACAGGTTTGTAATGTACATCGTAGAATAATGAAATTAAATTCATCAAATATATTAAATGATTTAAAAAAGCAACGACTGGCGTCTCAGAGTCAGGATTCATGAATATTCACTGCCACGATAACATGCGCATAAGAAAACCTGCTAAAAGTTCTTAAATATTATAAAACATTTTTATGATGATAAGCGTTTCACATATACACGTGTGTAGGAATCCACACAGAAATAAACGCACACAGAATATTTTAAGAGTGAACATTGCCCTGTAGTTGTAACAGTTACCCCAACTACAAGAATACTAGCAACATTAGACAAAATGGATTTATAGTGAATCAAATAAATGATTTATTATTACAACGAGTCAATATTTCTTTAAATAAATTACTATTATCACATCTCACTTTTTCCTGCATAAATATAAATTAAATTATAATATTTTTGCTAAAATCTTAGTTCACGATTAAACTTGTTCGTGCGCTGTTTCTAATATCTTTGTTAAATTAAGAATGGTATTAACGCGAACATAAGTCTCTTGGCAGGTGCTGCGGGTGGCGAGAGAACACGGCACTAATCTCGGAGATTGCTGGCAAGCGCTTTATGCACTTTTGCATTCATCACTTTTAATGCTCGCACCTTATGCGCTTTTGACATTTGGCTTTAGCTAGGCCATGCTGTGACATAGCTAGATCTCTTACTTCTGGGTTGTAATATAATCTTTATTAACCTATTACTGTATATTGTTTTAGTCTAGATAAGCGCAATGCGGTGATGATATACATACGAGTGATATGACACGTATTGAAAAACAATGAGATTTAAAATATTGTTCAAGTATGTTATCAAGTAATGACAAATATAAATATTAAAAAGACTGATTTCGTGTAATAGATATTTTTAAACGAATAGTTCTATGAATGTAACATCGTGCCTGTAACCCTCGAAAGAGTAGGCAGAAGAGTTTAGTAGACTTCTACGTTTCACCAGTTACGTTTATGTCCCATAGAATAGGTGGTGAGCCCATTCTATAGTTGATAAGTTGATAAGTGTTTGTGACACCTCGTCTACATAATTCTACCACTAACAATTATTGACACGTGTGTTCGTTGTGTGTCGGTTCAAAATTCGTTCTTGGCACATATACTAAGTGACGAGGCTTTCCAACTCACTTTTTGTGAATAGCAATGCATCTATGACTAATGTCAAGGACTTTGTTGCTGTTGTATTAGAAATTAGATACAAATGTCTCTCGGGTGTAATATTTCATTATTATCCATATGGTTGTTAATTGTAGTTATATTAAAAAAACAAATGACCGTTCAAAATATACAAAAATATAAATAAAGCGAAGACAAGAGTGAGAGAGAACAAGCATTACGAGAAAAAAATGATTACTTAGTAAGAAATCAGTACATTCGTACATTCAGTACATTTGTACGTGTCTCAAAGAAAAGCTATGATTGGCACGTGTCGAGAACAGAAAAGCGGTTTGCGGTAACGTATGTAAAAGCCACTTGACTAGAGCTACACAATAATTACAAGCGCCCCGTGGAGGCTCGTTGCCTATTTAATGGATACAACCTCGTCAAGTTAATGAGAGACACATGAAGGAGGGGAAACAGGAAATTAATTAGGAAAGAATCGTCGAGCACGTATAAAGAAAGTGATGAATGTGGAAGGAGCACGGCACGTCTGCAAGGATAGAGATATTTAGCACTACGTGATCTCTGCCTACCACGTAAGGGACCTGGGGTGAAGATACGTAGTTGAATGTAAAAATCGTTGAGTCGTCTCTGAGGAATATTTTAGTATTTTTAGAATTACTAATAATAATCGACCCATTATAATTCCACTGTTGGAACATGGGTCTCCTCTCATATTGAGAAGGTTAAGGCCATAGTCTGCCACGCTAGCCAAGTGCGGGTTGGCAGACTTCACACACCTTAGAATTTTTTTTTTTAAATTTCTAAGATGTGTAAGTTTCCTCGCGATGTCGTCCTTCGCTGTTAGCAAGTGACATTCAAATTTAAAACGCACTTTTGTAAAGAGGTGCGTGCCACGGATTTGAAGCCGGCACCCTCGGAGTGAGGGGCTGAATTCTAAGCCACTAGGCTATCACTGCTTCTTTTACTTCTTTTAGTTTAGTATTAGTAATAGTTAAAAATACTTTTATTCGTGTCGAGGGGGACAAAGAATGTATCACCCGACCCTATCCATACTACGACGTTGTAGGAGGCGACTGACTAAGCCCGGCGGGGCCGACCGCGGTATAGCGCTACCTATCTGGATAAGGCTACAAAGGCGGTGTGAGAAGGTGAGCTCTGCGATCCCCAACCCACATGAACAGTGTGGAGATTTAAATCCAGCATTGACAGGCGGATGATGACGATGAAGATATTTTAGGCTGTTTTCGTTTATATCTATTCAATTAGTCCGAAATTTATTGATAATCATATAATAAGGTTAAACATAGTACACGTATAATGTATAACGTTAATTTCATTTCAAAGCCAAGAGAACTTTTATTCGGTTTAAATGCAGTTGGCACACAAACTGACGAAAAGATTACAAAACATTATTGTCATATTAGGTAAGATAAACTAATATTGTGCATTAAACATTCTCAATTTGAAAGAAGCTTAACGTCGAACCGTAGTAAAAAGCGGGTGGAAGAGTATAACAAAAATACGATATAAACTGATGAGTATCAAATTATACTGATAAAGATTGTACGTAAAAAACGAATGCATTTTTTTCCTTTTTTTTGAATACTTTAAATGACTCAAGCAATCCAGATATTTATGTAGCGTGTTAAAATTAAGTATATTTTGCAATATACACGTGTTGCGGCCGTCGTAATGAATTTTGAATTCCGAATATA
>DWEC01001957.1:0-12404 GCA_018245735.1 Microceris miodesmiata
GTAATAAGTAAAATTAATTTCAATGAATTAAGAATTTAGCATTGTATTTTTAGCATTGTAGTTTCAATTAATTAAAAATTTAGCATTGTATTCTTTTTTATACAATACGCGATTGACCAGAGACTTTAGGTGAGACAATTAATATTCACAATAGACAATAGAATGTGTAGAAATCACATATCGATGAGAAATATATCGATATCGCTTCCGCTTCCGCTCTACGTCTGTAACACGACGACCTAATTAAGGGTATAGATCTTTGAAATACGAAACCGACCGGTCAACTGCGACAAAGTTCACACACAATTTCACAACTGCTCAATCTAATTTCGACCTTACCATGTAAAAGATAAAGTATAAATTAGTATATAAGTTACAGTTCATGGATACCTAGCACCGTGTCGAATCGAGATCAAGTTGTACACATTATATACGAATAGAACAGTTTTTACGTAGAATTGAAAATGTGTATAGACCTTGTTTTATCTGGTTCACACTCCAGCTCCGGTTACACTCTCGTGCGTTTTGTTTTGACTGAAACGTTTATGTAATAACGGAACGATTGCTTCTATTATTCGTGAAATTATATAATTAGTAGAATATACAAGTTACGTGGAAATTATTCTGTTCGGCGTGTATATTAATATTGGACTTATATTTAGAACAAGTGGCCAATAGTTTATAATGAAAATTGATTCGAAATTTAAATTCGATCGAAGCATTATTTATTCTTGTCGTGCTTTTTTTCGGTTTTGTTTTGTTAGTGGCGTCTTGTACGTGGGTTCATAAACAATTTTTAATGTAATATTTTTCTTTATTGTGGCGGGTAGTTTGCACATAACAACGATCTTTAGGTAGACTATCGGCTTATTATACCTTTTGTGACAAGTTAATAAACAAAAATTGACAAAAAGTCATAACTTACAATGCTTCTTCACAAAAAGTTTTAACAAAGTCTTTACGGTAAACACGTTGACTTGATGTTATTTAAAATTCAATTTTATTAAGGATGGCTTCGTACAATGTAAAAACACAGAAATAATAATTTTAAATTCTATAGAGGATGTACGAGTAATAAGACAGCAAAAATAAAAAAAAAACAAAACGATACATTTATTTCAAATTATTTGCATCTTTCATAATGTCGTAGGAGGGCGATAAATTAATTTTGAGAAACCACGCTTTAAATGCATAGTAATGTGGAGCATCAAGTGAGATACCATATACACATTCTACCATTTCAATATCTATTAGTACTCATGTTGCTAGTTAATGTACTGCATTACGAGATCTTGAAAACAACAGCACAAGTGAGATAAATAACATTATGAACTGAAATAGATTTCTGCAGTCGAAAATCATACAGAAAATATCCATTAATACTATTTGCACCTATCGTTTTTTTTCTAATAACATAATCACGATTTATTGAGTATTTACACATTATCGCTTAATATTTACATTGTATTGTATTTTTAATATTTACCTGACCTTACGCCATTGTCAATTTAGGAGCGTTGTTTAGATAAATGAAATAGTCAATATCTGAATGAGCGTTGTGCATCCACTAAAGAATTGTAATTGGTACGACTATTCGAAAAACCCAATATTTAAATTTCGAATCCTGGGAAAAATGGTATTTAATTATGATGGCATAACCTGTATTAGAATCCGACTTATTGTGATAATGAACTCACTATGCACAAAACATTACAATAATTAGACTATAAATAGTAAATGTAATATACATAGTGTATTATTGTGTACAATGGCGATTTTATATTTAATAGAACTTTTTCCTAGCCAATTAACTGGACGTAAAAAACTCAATTTAAGAAACAAACAGATGTTACATAATGCGTTAAATATTGAGACAGTAAATTAAATATAAATAAAAAGGTAACCAAATACTTATGTGATAACTTGGATAATAATTATGGACCACTGTAGACTAAAAAGTATTGACAAGTCATAGTCTCATACGTACCTACATAATACATATTATATACGAGTACCTTGTCTACGATCGGATAGCCATACTAGTAAAAATTGATCATATTGCTAAATATTTTTTGTAACGGCCACAAAAAAGTTAACTACATTTCCTGCTAACTATTATCTGTTATTTAATACGGTTAGGTCATCAATATTGCATTTAACACGTGAATTAACTTATTACAGTAATAATTTAATACGCAACTTATGTATGTAAATGGATTAAGAAACTTGTAATTTATTATTGTAGAATTGGTATTTAATTCTGTGGGTCAATGAACTTGTATTATATTTCGACAATTGTAATAATATCTATAATGTTTTACCAGTCTATGATAATATTAACTAAATGATAATGTATATCATTGAGCTGTGTAAATGGTGTTTATTTAGTTAATTTTGTTTTTATTTATTTACTTTTGTTGTAAAATTTAAAAATACGACCTTTTTATTAAACTAACACTACGTATTTTTCATGTATAATTATAATTGTAACTTCATTAAAATGAATTTCAAAAAGTTAGGAAATAAATTGTCTTACAAATGCAATACTGAAACGTCGCAAGAGATACAACATTAAAACGAGTAAAAATATTAATACTAAAATAATAAAAATATGTTCTGTCATATAATTAGATAATAATATAATGTAATTAATTACTCTTCCTTTTCTTCATATCGTACGTAAATGGTCTAAAATATGTAAATAGCGTATGTGGTCTCAAATATTGTTATCCTGAGAGCAGAGCCATATCCGATTGTAAAATGATAAAAGTGTGGTTGACGTTGAATGTACATGAAACTATATAACATATTTATGTCGATAGAAAGCAGAAAATAATAGAGTGCTCTAATATAGAATTTCCGCGCTATTTCGTAATAAGAATATAAGGTATAAGTTTGTTATTTTTCAATTGCTCACAAACAATGGGTCGCGCGGTGGCTTTTGTTTGTTCAGTGCGATTTCATCTTTGCTCGACGTCACGTAATTTCCTCTGCAGACGAAGTAATGTGCCCTGCACACTATACACGAGCTGGAACCCTTAAATAATATATAGTAAGTTTATGATTATTTAGAAGCTTTAAATAATTTAGGATACGTTTGTAAAATGTAATCACTTACTCATCAAATCACGAAGGACGTTCCGTGGTAACTAATTAAGATTTTTTCTTGGTTTCGTGTAAATAAAATACGATTAAAAAATAAATAAAATACGAAAAGCTATTAGGGACCAGAGATGAAGATTACAAAATTAGCGTAAAATTTGTAATCGTAGCATCGCACTTATTATTTTTAATATTTTCTCTTGTAGTATGTACAGTTCTTTATACCTGCAAATTTAAACGATTGTAGAGCGTACATATATATAATATTCGCTGGTAAAACATGAATTATACCTTTGTAGTTGAAAATGTATCACCTCATAGGTATTTCTGTGAGCCCTCATTAAGCAACACTTAAACTAACGTTACAACACCCTAAAAATAAAATATCGTAATATAAAGCTTGCTTTTTCTTGAAGTGGTAGATATACGTGTGTAATACTCCTACTTTTCACACTGGTTATGTTACATGTACCACAGAATAGGAGGTAGGTCTATTGTCATATACGTTCAGAAATCTAAACGTCGTGCTTTTACTAAGAGTTTCTAAATAAAAAAACCAAGTAGGAGATGGTTTACTTACTTTGTACTTTGTGCGACCCGGGAATCAAACCCAGGACCTCTTGCTCGGCCACTACGTTTGCAACTACTTCTAGGAGGCAGTGAAAATATACAAAAACAGTAAACTTTTATTTAAATGGCTTAGACTGGGCAAAAACATAGTTGAGTTAACTCGGAACATAATTGAATAATGTATACATTTTCCCATGATAGATGTAATGGTTAAAATTTCACCAATACAATATGATATTGCAAATACAACATACATTTAAATGTGGGCAGGTAAAGGGTTATTTGATTATATGTTTATTATTCATCAGCAAGATCGTGAGCAGCCGGCGCTATAAGTTAGATCTGATCGTTAGGACATGCATTTTGAAATAATACACAAGTTATCCATAATTTATGAACAATATCAGAGACCTTCACCTTTTTGCGATCCATTCTCTTTTTAAATAAAACGTTATAACCTTAGATATTTTCTAAAAATAGCTTCAAAGTGCTCTACATCCTGTTTCATACCGGAAGTTAGAATTAAGTACAGCTGATATTCACGACATTGGCTCTACCTGTCCATTTAATAGGAAAAATGTTGACAGAACGCGAATGTATGAATAAATGTTTTTTTTTTAATTCAGAACTAAATACCCTTAGTGCCAAATATATTTATTTCTGTACATTGACGCGGATGCATGAATAAATGTTTTTTTTTTTTAATTCAGAACTAAATACCCTCAGTGCCAAATATATTTCTGTACATTGACGGTGTTCTGTGACAAAAACGATTATTTTATAGGTTAGTTCAGTTATACTCAGTTAAATAACTGTTGATAATTTAAGTGCCGAACATCAATTCTGTTAAAATAAATCTCTAGTAGTGGCTGGGAGTATGAATCTGTGACTGCTGTATGGCAATAGACACATCACCTATACTATTAGAATCCGTAGACCGTTATAAATGTAACTGGTGAAATGTGGAAGTGTACTAAACTTCTGTGCCTACATCTTCGGGGATTACAGGCATGATGTTACCTACAATATTATAATGTTTATAACGAGTTCTTCGGCATTTCAAACAGCCTAACCGCATTGCGCGATTAAGCAAGGCTAATTTCCTATTTCCCTTCTGTTAAGCAATTATTTACCGAGCGTGACAATAAATCTTATTTGATGTAACACCCTAATTATTTTACACAAGCAATGAAATATGAAATTGCTAACACTAATTGCCATTGCCATTGTCGAAAGCGCAAAAATAACGATTATCAGATCTTAATTGAAAATTAAAAGTGACTATAACACGACCTTCGAGAAACAAGTGGAGTAACCGTGAAACGCTAGAAGTAAACGAACAGTTTGTGGTCGGTTGATGGATTTCGAAATTTCAATTTATTTATTTGTGTTATAAAAGAGCCTATTATCAACGTTGTCTATCTCTAAGAATAAAGATATATGACACTTGATAACATATAGTACCTACCTATAATGATATTTTGATAATAACTATTATTAAAATAGAATTATTGAATAGCTCAAAATTACTTCGATTAGTGTGATAAATTTTCTATCAATTGTGGAATTATAATAAAAATCAATATTACAATGTTTTATTGTTATTCATTAGTGGACTGTCATCTGGATACCATTGGAACAGATGGAACATACTCTTGTAAACTTCTTATGGTTTTGTGATTATTTGATTTGAAATAAGTATGTGTTTTTTATTTCTACTGATATACATATTCACTATTCAAACGATTAAAGGGTTGATGAAAATGATGATCGATAAATAGCAGTTAGATAACAAAATAAGAAATAAAAAAGGAACCAAGAATGCATCGATAACGAATCGTACCTACATTAGTACAAATAAATTGGAATTTATATAATTGGCCGAAAATGTAATTGGAATTCCTACGACCATTGTATTTATCAGCTAATGTTCTGTACTTAGTGGTCATAATTCGAAAACTTGTATTAATTCCATAAATAAACTTATCGAAACAATCCCTTCAGCGCGGGAATGTGGTTTCTAGGACAAGTATCATGGAATCTTACGACATAAATATTATATATTTATTTGCACGTAGCTAAGTATAAATGGACAGTGTCTCGACTGGACTTTACAAGTTTACCTTATTAATGCATCAGACATATATTTATTTATGTGCAGTAAAGTCTTCTTGACTGTTTATTTTTTATTATTATTAAATATTGATAGTCATAGAATTATTAAATATATCTCATACTTACACTAATCATAAATTATTATAAATAACTACAAGGATGCCAGATATTATAAACCGAATCTCATGTGCAGTTCATGTTTAATTTGAAATACATATACCTAAATATAATGATAAAGGTCCGTCTTTGTGCCTGGATCACGAAAATACTACTGGACAGGTTTCCAACAACTTTTTTAATTTTTCTTCTTTGGCACTTGACAATTGACTATTGACAAAATAGTGGGGCCTGAAGTTGAATTCGACTCGTTTCGTGAATACGATAATTTGTGATCGAACTGTCTGTTGGCAAGTCTACGAACAGTAGACTATTCTTCAAAATTACTTCACATGTAAGAGAGGTGAAGAAACGAGAAGAGAGGCCTGCAGCCTGATAATAAACGAACAGTAAAATAATGAAGTAAATAATAACTGACGAAACGTGGGAGTGTACTGTACTCTTCTGTCTACCCCTTTAGGGATTACAGGGTTGGTGTTACGTTCGCGTCTAAAACAACAAAGAATTCATCTCTTTTCACTTGTTTAAAACACTTCGTAACACTCGTGTATAGCATTGTTTCGTAGAAGGGAATGAATCATCAAAGGCTGCCTATTTTCCGCAGTTTGTTTTCAAAACCCTAAAACGTATCCGTGCTTCTTACAGCCAACCGGTAACGGTTTTCATTGCTGTTCTACCGGGAATGTATAAGCGATTAGCGATTTATTTGTTGAACAAACAATAGAATTTAAAATTCAATTAATTTTACCGCAATATGTATGTCATAGCTTTACGGCAGATTCGTAATGGAATGGGTAAAGAGCATTGAGTGCTAAATACGGTATCCTTACGGTAGAGTCGTACTTCTTCTATGTTCATCACTTCCTTTTTATACATTCACTCGGTTTCAGACTTCTGACAGAGGTGTTACGAGTTCTGAAACCGAGTCAATGTAAAAAGGACGGGGGCATCCATCTTGCGTTCATCATTATTCTGGTAATTCTATTGTATGTATAATTTATTGATGGAAATCTTGGATATACGTACAGGTGAAGATGGCAATATTTCATGGATGTCCATTCGCTAAATAATTTATCAACTTTTCTTAGCCTCATCCACTACTTTCTTACAGCATGTGAAATTCCCTTGTAACGCCATTCGTTAATCGCCGGTGGTTTGACAAGTCGTTAATTTTGACAATTCTCCGAAGTCCTTTGTTCTTCGCGGAAACATAAATTGAGCTGTTGCAATTGATGTCAAATCACAATTACGTCACGAAATCTCTGATGCGTTTACCGCGAGATGTTTCTTGATCCCAGATAATTGGTAAACGCAAGAATAATTCCCATTCTCAACTTAAATTAACAGATATGAAATGTCTTTAGGCATTAGTGGCAAAGGATGACCCTTCGTTAAATCTAGATGTGGGTAAAACAATAAAGACTAAAGTAAACATTAAGTATAATACAAGACCCAGTCACTGATTGTGAAGATGCCAAAAGGGACTTTAGTATATGGCTTTAGAAATTTATTATTAGTATTAATAAAAAAGCATTAGATACATAAAAAAGCAAAATGAGATTAACATTCAATATAACCAGTCAGTTAATATAACCAGTCAGTTTTAATACTCGATTCATGTCTAATTGAAGTTCCATAGATAAGGGGGTTTTGTTTTCATTTTTATACGTTTCCTCCACATAAAAAAATGTCAACTGTTTCGGAAGCTGTTACTATAGTATATATATAAATAGTAAAAAAAAATTGAAACATCTCATTTCACATTTTAATTTCACATTGTAAAGAGTATAAGAATTTAAAGATAATGAAATACGATTTTTGAAATGTCTTTGTCTATGAAACAAAAAAAAAACAACTTCGCACGCATCGCTGACCTTCCATTGTTATTCTATTCGCACTTAAGCGATATTATTTATTCAAACGAAAAAGATCGATTATTAAATCGATCGTTATCAGCATTGATAGTCGAGTGTAAGGTTTAATTTGCCAGTTCCAGGTGACCGGCGTTAGTTAGCAGTGTTCATGGACTATTGGCAATAAAAGCTTTCTGTTATAACCGTGGGAATCAATTTAATTTATTGTCTCTATCTTCATATTGCAGCGATTTTGAGTGAAAGTGCATATCTTTTTTTCCTTTATGCTTTTTCTTTATGTCGGATTATCAAGTTCTTTCACATGGGTTATCTAATACAAACGTTTCAAATTGTTGTTTGTTACGTCGCTGGAAACAACATGCCTTAGAATTACCGGATACTGCAATAACTATTCAAATAACATAGTTATTGTAATAACTGCTGCTGGTTAAATGGTACAGGTTGGAATAAACTAATGATAGCAAAGATTTTGCAAGGATTTTAGTATCAAGTGAAAAAGTAAAGAAAATCCAAAATGAGTACAGAAATACAATCTTTATTTATGTGTTCAATTTACTAAAAGCAATTTATTATTATTTGTATTAAGCAAAATGACTTCTAACAAAACTGGTCATACGTGGTAATGTACATTTCTCTGCCCACTGAAGATCAAATCCAAGACTTCTAAGATCGATAATCTCGCGTTTGCAACCACTCGATCAACGAGGCAATGCGTGATTATAATAACTAATAAGTAATTACTATTGTTAAGGGACCCAGCGAGGGAATATAACAAAAACAGTAATTTATTAAAATATTTTTTATTGACATTATACGGAGAATATGTGGCCCGCGGTACGTCTGCGGAGCGGGCAGTTAACATAGCAAGTTGATAGTGCAATAAAAACTCTATGTAGATTTAATTGGTAATAGTCTAAGGTAATCGACCCATGTAATGTTCTATTGTGTGGACGAATTAACCAGTATCGGCGATCGGCTGAGCTTTCTACTCCATTCCATTATTGCTCGTGGGAATTAAATTTTATTACGTTGATATGTGTGTTCGTATACAAAAGGTATTTTCTCAGTCCAATAATACAGCTTAGCTCGGAATGTTGTAGGTAGATCGGAATGTTGGTGCGTATTGGCACCAGTAAAACGTAACTGATAACTATTTTTGTCAGTTTGAATGTTAGGAATTCTATGAAAGAGACATCTCAATCAAAAAATTTGTACGTATATTGAAGATCCTTCTATTCGCGTCCAGCAGTGGAATGATAAATGGCTGACAATGTAAAATCCTGTCATTTCATTTCTAAAGATATTTTGCACTCAATCAATACAATTGTAAACTTCTTCATATATCTTATATCTTTATATAAATACGTCTCACATAATAATTACATAAATCGACTGAATCGTTAACGTGATGGATTTAAATCGATTAAAACGCATCGCAGCCTCCAGCTCTCCGGTCCTTAAGGGCTTTCGATTGGAGCCAATAAAATTATAGCAATTATAGAATAATGTGTTTTTATTACAGGCCGTCCGGCGACTTGTCTATTAACCAGAGATAACAAACTTATTTTGCAGGTTATTAAAACAGGGCCATTCAATATTGAACCTAATTTCAAAGCTCATAAGAATAGTATAAATTCGAAGAACTTTATTCGAATATTTCTCGGACGTTCGATGACAAGACTCTTCTTTCCAAACTCTCACACGCACCAATCACATGGCTCGTTATCGATTCGAACGTATTATTTCCCGCCGCTATTATTGGAGATATTATATTAATCTGTTACGTAAATATAAGCCCTTTCTAACACTAAATAGGGATCGTTGGAGAACCTGTTCGTTTATCGATGGTGCTGTTTACAGTAAAAAACTACTTTCTTTCTAATATTGGGTATGATAAGGCCTCATAGGGATAAGAATTTGCGACGTTTACTAGTGTCTTGTATCTCTACATAGTTAGGTCATGTTTCATAGATATACTCGTATATGCAGTTTAGCAATTATAGAGACGTATAATTTTGTTGCTGTGTATATATTTATGTACATGTATAATGATTAATAACATTGTTATTACATTTCAACTGCAGAAATTATGCAATAGTGTTAATGTTGGCAATACGGCGTCTAAGTTTAACACTTGATTAACGCATAACAAAAAGGTTTGCTTTTAAAGCAACATTTTTGTTACGCGTTTGCTTTTAAAGCAATGTTTTTGTTATGCGTGGGCCGTTACTTTACCTTACTCCTAAACTCTCCTAAACTCCTTTCTTGCCGAAGCTGTGAATAAGATGTAAATCAGCGAATATCAAGCTTTATTAACTTTATGTAACGTATTTTTAACCCATAACATCACGCCTCTATTTCCCTGTAATGGTAGGTAAAGGAGAATAGCACGCTCATGCGTACCTTTAATGATTGGCATGTTTTAAAATAATGGTATTGCATATTTTGAACCATATAAAAATAGAATGTCGCAGTGGTAAGTGTTGTGTACATATCTGTCTAGAGAAATTGATGGCTTCGACAGATGAAGCGTCGTTACCAAGTAACTGTTAATCAAATACATTATTATATATAGTTAGAACGAAAATTGTTAGATAGAACTGAATGAGCTTAAGATAAGAGCATTATTGCTACTGTTTCACAATAAATTAGACAAGTGTAATTGCAAACTGAGTCCTTCAATAAATTAACCAATGATTGTAACAATACATTATGTCCAATAAATTGATAATTGGTTAGATAAGATATAATTTGCTATTATCACGATTCGTGAGCGCACAGACAGGAGTGCTTTCTATTCAATCCGACTCTCTTGTTAATTGAGCATTAAAAATATTAAACCGTTTTTCATTCATCGCGGCCAGTAATTACAGGTTAAACGATTTTGAATTTGTGTAACAGCGGCTGGTAGTCAAAGTACAGGCCGTGATTGGTATGCTTTGTGTTAGAGTTCTAAACGATTCCGTTTTAAAAAATTATGATGTTAAAATAAGTGTATGGTACTTATATTTTGCTCGCTTGACTAAGTTGGTTATATTTAGGAATTATCATTTTGCTTAATTCATGAAATGAATTAATGTTTTTTTTTAATGAAAATATGTTATATTTAATAGCAGTTTTTATTTTAAAAGTCTGCTTAAGATTTTAAAAATTACGCTTTGAAAGGTTTTTAAAAATACGCTTTTAAATATTGTTCAATTTGGTCTTTCTTTAAATTAACTTTTCAAGTCCTCGTCATGTAGTTTATAAAAAAACTCGTATAATTCCCGTTTCAAAATTGCGTATTCATGAACCTAAATCTTTCACATATACTTTTCTTCTTCTGAAGTGCAATGTAGTTAAATTTTAAGTGTCGGCATCTATAACAAAATCTTCGTGATTGAGAAGCATAAAACTTTGAGGATCACAGGCCGTCTATAAGGAAAAAAGTGTGTGCTGTACAGACGTGTGAAATGATTGAGTGGTAGCCAGTCTTGTTCTTAGTTGAAGAAAGTGTTCAATTGTCAATCAACAGCGGCCGAGCTTTGGGAACAGCTGGAGCGTGTATAATACAATACAAAGCATATATGTATATTTTATGTATTACGCGGATTTATTGACTGCCTCGTTGGTCAAGTGGTTGCAAGCGCGACTGCTGATCGGGAGGTCCTGAGTTCAAATCCCAGGTTCGGATACTATTGGATATTTCTAATTTAGAATTTCTAGTAGTGCCTCGCAGTCTCGATGTATGCCTGGTGTATGGCAATAGGCTCACCACCTATCCCATGGTAAATAAACATAGCTACTGACACGTAGGGGTGTATTACACTCCTCTGCCTACCCCTTCGGGGATTACAGTCGTGATTTTACGTATATTATATGTGTGAGTGTGTGTAAAAATATGTTTGTATGAATTTTACTTTCATAATAACCTTGTTTATATCCATTTGAGACATAGATATTCTTTTTACATATGTTTATAAAAGTGTGTTAAGTAGCATCACGCTTGTATTAGTAACTAGTAGGCAGGGAAGAGTATTATGCTCCCACAGTATACTAGTTATGTTACAAGCTTCATTGCAGATATTGATAAAGTTTGTCTGTTTTTATGTTATTTTCATTGTTATATAACACAGTTATTTGATATCTGCATGCGAGCGTGCATAGAACATAACCAGACTATAATAACGTCAATTGAAACGGTATAAATCAGCATAATTTTAATTTATACGTTATGAAACTCTGCGGTTTGTGGATCGTGAGAATATGTCATTCCAGGGTCGTGTTGTCACAATGCCTATTAGACCACTTAAAGGCGTATACACACTGTCACATGTATTTAGTTTATACGCCATTTTAAAATATCCCCGTTTCATAAAACAAGATGGAGTTACCAAGAACAACAATTTACATAAAATGTTTTCTCTAACTCCTTAATAAATTATATTTATTAATAACTTGACTACCTATTAACTTAATTACCTGTTTATAATTATGTTAATTTTAACTCACTATGTTACAATTAGTTTAACATGTCACCATAAGTTTTAATAAGTTGTTGTATGTGTAATAATATACTATACGTTTAACACTAAATTATTTAAATGTTATATGTATCATCCATTTTATCCTTGGTCCTTAACGGGG
>DWEC01001958.1:0-12401 GCA_018245735.1 Microceris miodesmiata
GTGATGCCCTCTAAGAAATTCGTTATCGTTAAATCCACGCTTCGGGTCGTCGCTGAAAAAAATATAACAAATATATATCAAGTACAAACAGAACCTTCAACTTTTTTCTTTTATGATGCAGAAATAGAATATTTTGTGTGTAATGTTTATTTTCTTAAGTATAGGATAAAGCCGATAAACCAATCGTCGCAAAACTTGGAATAAAATAAAGTAAATACAAAAGAGAAATATGAAAACAGAACAAAGGAGATAAATAAAAAAAGTACGATACTCAGAAAGTGAAATGAGAAAACAACGAAGAGTTTCAAAATAAGAAGTTGGAAAATGACAAAAATTTCAGGCTAAAACTGGTGTAAAATGTCTGTCGGTTGTAAATGTGATAAAAATCACAACTTACACAGGTCCTTCACTATATCCTTGATAGGCACCCTCGGCAGCACCTCCTTGACTTGACGGGCCAGCCGCATGAGCTCGGGAGGGGGTTCCCGCCGGGGAGCCCCAGGTCCACGGTTCAGCTCCTCCCACTTGTACTCTGTTACTTCCACCTAGGGAACATGAACATAATAATTGTATATATTAAACTCCTGTAAGAAAACACATGGTATAAAATCTCAACATTTAATTCATAACTGAATAAAGTAGAAAAAAACATTAGAAACAAATGGTACAAAGTAGTCAAGTATAATACTTTTCTTTGCTAATAAGTAACAAGAGCTAATTTAGTACAGGTAGATGAAAGAGAATAAAGAAAATGAATTGCGCAAAGGGTACACGAGTAACACTATTATGATCTTCAACTAACAGGTACATTTCAAGGGACTAGGGCTAATGTACCCAAATTTTAATATATGTCCTATAACGTAGGACCTATAGTAGCAAAAATTCCACCTTACAAAATTATCTAAAGATTCCTTTGAGACTGGTGTTTATTACATTTATAATATATCTGTTCATCTATAAACAAAGCAGGATAATCCAGTTACCTGAAGAGCATCAGCAATAGCCCGCCTCAGGCGGTTACTGAACACCGCATCGGGATCCTCGTTCCTGTCCATCGCGGGCAACACCCTCACAGTGAACACAGTAGCCGGCGTCCACAGGAACCACAGCGCATCGGACCAGGGGAAGGCACTTTTCGAGTCTGACGGTCGGTGAACCGTAACATTGGTGAACAGACGTTCCACAGCTGAAAGTGCATTAATTATAAACAGATGACGCTACTAGCGCACTGATAGTACATCCAGCAGTAATTACTTTATCATCATGCATCTCAGTGAAAAGTCTCTAGAGATCTTATTCGCTCTAGTTACCCACTCCAATAGCTTATCAACTGGCATAGTAGGACTGTAGGACATACTAATAATTTTAGTTTACAATATCTGTAAAACACCATTACTTAAACGAATGTACAAGAAACTAGGAACAATTAGACAAACATTTTAAAACAATGGTCAAATTATATAATAGAATTTCAACTGTGGAGGCATTCCCATGATATTATCGTCTCCTGCTAACAGTAGGTATGTACTTAAATTGTTACGTTCCGTTTGAAGGAGCCGTTAGACCCGCCAAGCCAACCTGCCTTTCGCGTCTAATGTGCAATATATGTTCAAGTGTCTTTAAACTGGATTTTAATCTTAATTAGATACAAATATCTTTGGACAATAGACTAAAGTTTTACTCGTCTTCTGATAAAGTTTCGTTCTTCAAAGCAATGGGTTTGACATTTAACACAGCACAGACAAAGAGATTGCAACTTGAGGCATGAGTCGTCTGCCACAGATTCTACATAGTATTTGGACCAAAATAATTATTTAATATCAGTCCCTTTTTAATAATGGATAGAAAATATGTATTTTCTTTTGTTTCCAAAAAATTACTGCCACTTACTTATAGCCACAGGTTGTACCCTGTTTCCCAGTTGAAAGGGCCAATCTGTGAATTTCAGGAGTCCTTTCCCATTTGTGGGTCCACCTTCAGGCTGCAGCAATACCGGCTTGCTTGGACACTCCGCAAAATGCTGTCTGTAATAATATACTTAATTTTTTTCATTGAAATTTATGTCTCTTTACAAAGTCAATAAATGAAAGTCATAAATATAAAGCAATTTTATTTTAATAATGAAGACCATATTACTAGCACATGAATGAAGTATTCCAAAATCGTTACATCATTTGGATAGCAATTTATATCGACGAGAAACAAACGAATGTAACAACATACTTTCTGGCAAACTGCGCGACATTTTTTATTCCTAGGGTAGATGCAAAAAACGGTGGCACCTTCCATTTTCTCAACTGTAACAAAAATAAAAACATTACAAATCATTCATCATCATCATTTCAACAACAGATATTCACTGCCATACATAAACCTCTCCCAAACATCACCATAACATATGAGACCCTTTTTAATATTACGAACATTAGGTCACAATCGATAATCATCAAAACTCAAACTATATTATAACAAATAAAAACAGGGCAAAATACATCTACGCAAGGCGACATGTTCACGGTCGCAATATCACCTCGTATAACGTAACACAAGCATATAACATTAGCTGCAACCACATGGCCACTTAATTATAGGCATAATGTTTATACCTACCAACGTAGAAGAGATAAATTTGCTTTTTGTTGAAGTATTTCAACGCAAATAGCTGAACTCGATGAGGGTGCAAAAAGTTTTATTAGGAGAATGTTACAAAATTAAAACATACATATATATATTTAGGGATTGAAGATGATTATGAAATTGAAACTATAACAGTTTTCAGTGAAGGTAACACGTCAAAGATTTTTAACCATATAAGAATATGTATGTATATATCATAGAACATCTTGTTTGGGTGTCGGAGGAAAACCTTAAAAAGATCCATACAGGGATATGTGAGACTTTTACCGCACTAAAACGCCCTTGATGGGTATTTGGTCGGAACTAATAGTAAGACTCCGGGATCTTTTGCGGCCCGCACCGGCGCCCTCGTAGCCCCATGCCCCTACACCTACACCAGACAGAGGTATAAATTCTCATCCCCCATAGGTGATAGAACTTATATACGGTTCGCTCGAAGCTGTATCTGTACAAATCCTATTTTACGTACGTTTTTCGGGATATCCCGAATAGTTTCTGATCTATACGAGGTCCTTCATGATGAACTCCCGCCGATTACAGCGAGGTCGCATCGGAAACTGTGTATAAACACTCACGACACTCTTAACAGTAAAATCCTATTTTTACCAGAAAGTAAGTGATATATCTATCTTAGAGGCACCAATCACAGTCCTCAAGAGTTGCATGGCGTCAATGACGAACTTCGAATAGAGATAATATTACATTACATAGTACATATATGCAATGTAGAGTGTAATACTATTGAACAGTAAAAGGTAAAAAATTACAAAACAAATATACAAAACAAATGTTGATGGATGAAGGTACCAAGCAAGACTAAGACTCACCTATCTTGACCAAATTAATAAGCTATTGTCATATATCAGGTATGTGAAAAGAATGCTAAACCAGATCTGATAGGATAAAGATATTTGACACTCTGTGGTATCTGTGTACCCTATAAAGGACAATGCATAAGAAATAGTCCAATTGTGTCATTGTGGATTAGTTTTCACCTGCAAAG
Source organism: Microceris miodesmiata (assembly GCA_018245735.1). Taxonomy (NCBI): domain Eukaryota; kingdom Metazoa; phylum Arthropoda; class Insecta; order Lepidoptera; family Hesperiidae; genus Microceris; species Microceris miodesmiata. The sequence continues at coordinate 3,641 of DWEC01001958.1, forward strand.
ACTCAAAGCAGTTACTCAAATACTTACACTGATTGTACCGAGGACATGAGCAGCCGCTAAGGAATCCAAACACGACACATAGTTGGCGACAAGCACGCTGCAACGCTGATCTCGGCTGCCCTTCACCTTCACATACACTCCTGTTCACGAATATAATTATAGAGATATATGTTTCAATAATTTTAGCATAACACAGATTACAAAAATCCCGCCTGAATAAATCTAACTTGTCATCAAACTTACATTTGTTATATCTCAGTGTTGAAATTATAAATATTTTCAGCTGACTAGTTACCATAGCATAGGTTTTGACCAATTTGAAATTGATGACCTGCTGAGACATCACCACATGGCCATCAATCTCAAAATAAGCATTAAGAGAACTCAGGTTGCTGTAACTAGACAACTAATAAACTGTACATTTATATTTACATAAGTATATACTTATATAAGTAAAAAAAATTGCAAAAAGATAAATATTTTGATTCTAACAAAACAAACAGCCTTAAGTGACTTATTAGATTATTACCTAACAGCTTTGATATTACAAGTATTCATAGCAGTTGAATGAAACCTTTATTTTATATTAGCCTTTTTACAGGCATTAATATTAGTACACTCAGTGTATATACCACTTTATGAGACAATTGTCTATGATGTAACATTGTGATGGTTACTAAGCTTAAATGGCACAAATTATTTGTTTCCTTTGAAGGGAAAAACCTGAAGGATATTTCAAATATCCTGTTACAATTGACGGTCATAGATTCTGAACTAGTATAACCATTGAACAATTCTTGGCTTAAATGAGTATTTCTCTACTCTCTGTAGTATTTGCTACATGTAATTAAAATACATATTAATATCAATGTCTATTAAAAGTATTAAAACCCTGTGTGGTGATTATGATTTTTTACACTGCTATATTAAATACAAATAAATAATTTCTAATGTCATCTCCAAATATCTATTGCATAGAATGAAAACAAAGTTGTCTTTGGTCTCCCAAGATAATAGAACATCTTATCTAGCTTGTAAATAGAATCTGTGTAATAATTAGACAATAATGTTACTGATATCCCAGAACATGCCCTTGCTTACCTCACACTATAGTCTCAGCATAAGTAAGTATAATCTCAAGAGAAGCAGTAAAGGTCCTGATGCATGGATGCACTGAACAAACTAATGAAGTTTAACACAATCCATTGCCAAGTGACAATTAGGAGCAAAATCTTTTAGGGACATTTCTATTCCTTTCCACACTTATGAGTTGAATACTGGGTGTTAGACCACATTAATAAATTCATTGTTAACAAGCATAAAAATAAAAGTACCAACTGAAATAGAAGTCAGATAGAAAAATGTGTGGAAGTTCAGTTGGGACAAACGATTACTGATACAATGTAACTGATGAATGTTATTTAATCTAAATTTAACTACGTTTGACTTACCAAATGTCCAGCAGGCGAGAGTCGACAGAACTTGCCTCACTGCAGACTTATTCGGTAATATTATTGACGCGATCCATAAAACTAATGCCAGCACAGTCCGAAATGCCATCAATATTAAACCAAATGGTAAGTAAAAAAGAAACTGGAGCACATTTTCACCACAAAACCTGCAACATACGACAATATCGGCGTCACAATAATCTCGAACAGTACCAGTTATTACCAAACAGTATTGAAACTTGCACACAAACTTTCTCTAGATTTCTATGAATTACCTGTCATCGTTGATCAATTTGTCCACTGTTATAACCATTGTTCCTCAGTTCACTCTCAAATATGATACTCCTCTAAAAATAACATGCGCTACAATATTGGATAATTTATTAAAGTGCGAATATCTGTACAGGAAAATTGTGATTTGTGACCCTACGTACGTATCCGATGTTTGTGTTGCCATTACCGATTTTCATGGTTTAAACTTTAAAATGGGGACACTAAAAAAAATGACAGATACAGATGTTGTGAAAAAATAATTACTGTCTGTACTATATGATATGAAGCCCATCAGTGAGCCCGTAAATAAAATATAATAATACTGTTCTCGTCGAAATGGATAATAGTAATTTTTGCATTATTTGAGTAATATTTAAATTCAGTAATGTTATCTAATTCTACCTGTTCAGATGTATTAAAAAATGTGAAACAGTTATTACAACAGCTTGATTGTGAAACAGTTAAAACATAACATATGTTTGATGCTATGATAACAATAATTTCCCAATGAAATGACCGCATTTAACACGGTATTCGAGAATCTAAGACCCAATTCCCACTAAAACAGGAACGAAGCGAATAATTACTCCCACTTTAATGAAAATAGAACTTAGCTCATGTTTTATTATCGAGTTTTATATTCGTTACTTCATTACCGTTCATTACCTTAATGTGCATATTTGTGTACAGAAAATATAAAGACGAGTTACGACGCGCACATTCGCTCGTCAACCTCAGCCAAAATTTATAAACTTTCTATCAAAAAACTTACACGCTGGATAAAGAACTCAGTATAACAAAGCGAAATTAGTATATAACGTAGTTTTTTTTTCAATGATTGAGTCACAATGATATAGGTACTTAACCTTCATATACGTAATAATATGATTTATGAAATGACGCATCTAATAATTTTCTGAACAATTAAATATAAAACAGATTTGGTAAAACATTACGTGGTAAGTGAAGTTGTTATCTTTAAAATAGCCGTAATGTCAAAGTCATCTGTTTGTCTATCTGTAATCTGTCTTGTTGTTGTTCTACGTCCGTGTTCCAATTCCAATACTTCCAATTGTCAGTGAAATGAAAAGAGGAGGGTTGTTTGATTGAGTAACAAAGAAAAAAAGGCATTTGAGTTTTTTGTATTGTATTGCAATTTTATCGACTTCAAGAATCTCCATTCGTGTCTTTTGTGTATCCTGTTTCATATAATAGACGGTGAAAAAATCAGGAATTGAAATCAATACACAAGGTCGAATTCCATATTCAGAAAGTGTTCAAGATTATTATTCGCAATAGTTATAGAAATTATATTCATGGAAAGCATAAGATCGTCTGGGGATGAAAACATGACGGATGCGGAAGATGAGCCCAGAGGGGTAAGTAGTGGAGAACAGTTTCGTGAGCCTGCCCCTCGCTCTACTCCTAGACCCACTAGTTCTTCTGCGGCGCTTAATGAAATGGAAGAAAAAATGCGGCGTAAACTGCAGTTTTTCTTCATGAATCCAATCGAGAAATGGCGCGCAAAACGAAAGTTCCCTTATAAGTTCGTCGTGCAAGTTATTAAAATAGTTCTGGTGACATTTCAGCTGTGCCTTTTCGCTCACAACAGGTACAATCACGTCAATTACACATGGGATAACCGTATAAGCTTCTCACACCTGTTCCTGCTTGGCTGGGATTCTACCCGGGAAATCAACGCCTACCCTCCTGGCGCAGGACCCCTAGCAGTTTACAAGGTGAATGAATTCTTTGATGCGTTGGATTATGCATTTGCGGGATATTCGAATCTATCCAATGCAATTGGGCCCTACTCCTATGATGATGAAAATAATGTCATGCCAGATCCAGTGTTCTGTCAGTACAACTACAAAGAAGGCATCATTCATGGGTTCAATGAAAGTTATGAATTCAATTCGGAAATTATAAAAAATTGCACAAACTTCACCAAAATAGATGACAATAGCTTCAAATCAAAGCCCTTTTTACAAGATTCTGGAATGAACATTCATTTTGCATCTCTCGTCAGAGCAGAACTAAAGTTTTCATTGAAAACTATAAACTTCCGAGCTGCAGGACCCATCACTCCTCCAGACTGCTATAGGTTTGATGTAGCGATAGTTTTCGACAATGAAGACCATGATGGACAAATGTCTCTGGTACTTGAAGCAGAACCTCATAAATTGGCTTGCAAAGGAGATAAGGAATACATTACCGACAACAAAATTGATCAAATCTTGAGAAGCATTCTGAATATCCTGGTAATTTTGATATGTTCATTATCACTTATCCTTTGCAGTAGAGCAATATACCGAGCACAGCTTCTGAAGGAACTAACTGTTCAATTCTTTAGAAGGTCATACAATAAAGAGTTAAGTCTTGATGGGAGACTTGAGTTCCTAAACATGTGGTATATCATGATTATTGTTAATGATATACTAATTATCATGGGGTCTTCAATAAAAGAACAAATTGAAAGAAATCAATTTACTCATGACCAGTGGAATGTATGCTCTCTCTTTTTGGGCACAGGCAATCTTTTAGTTTGGTTTGGAGTTTTGAGATATTTGGGTTTCTTCAAGACATACAATGTTGTAATATTGACATTGAAAAAAGCAGCTCCAAAGATATTTAGATTTTCATGCTGTGCCTTGCTGCTCTATGCTGGGTTTATGTTCTGCGGATGGCTCATTCTTGGACCCTATCATATGAAGTTCCGTTCGCTGGCAACCACATCAGAATGTCTATTCTCATTGATCAATGGTGATGACATGTTTGCAACATTTTCAATCATGTCGAAGAAATCACCAATGCTCTGGTGGTTTAGCAGAGTTTATTTATACTCATTTATAAGTTTGTATATTTATGTTGTATTAAGTTTATTCATCTCGGTTATTATGGATGCTTATGACACTATTAAACAATATTACAAGGAAGGCTTTCCGAAAAGTGATTTACAACAATTCATTGGCGATATAACTATTGAGGAGGTGTCCTCAGGCTTGTATAGATGCCAAAGTTCATCCTCTTTAAATGCCATAATGAACTCATTATTCTGTTGTAATGTTTACCGAAGTGCATATTCTAAAATAGGTGGCGGAACATCAACTGTGAATATGTTGTAGAAAATTATATAGTCAATTTATTAATTGAAATAGTGTTACATGTGGCAGCATATTGTAAATATTATCACTAGTGATAGGGCTGAAATATTTGTACAGTTAAGGAATGATATATGAATATAGTGGTATAATCTTGTTACCAGTAACAGAATGTTACAATAGCTACCAAAGAAATAGAACAGAGGTAGATTGAAAGTTATTTTTTTAGAAAAGAAAATCATGTGTATTGTAGTGTCTTTATGTGTGTATAAAGAGATTTTGCATGTATATTTGAAATAAATTATTATTGTTAAGTCTGTGTTGTTTTTCTTATATTAGCTCGCTAATAATGAGTCATTGACTCATGTGTACTTATAATGGAATATGTCCCTATTATAGCAGTCCATTTGTGGTAATCATAAAGATATATTAATGTCATGAATGATTTATGACTTGGTATGTCTATTATGCTCTCAATAAAAATCCATAAACTTACTGTGTTAAGATTAAGATTGTGTGTTTAAATCAACCCTTACAAGAAGTGTTAGTGACATTGGTTTGTATGGAAATTATTAAGGGATCGATTCAAACAAAATCATGGGTTAATTTCCATGTAAGATATAAATTAAAATTGAGTCTAGTTTTGCATTTATATGTGTACTGCATTTATACTATTTATACCAAACGCGAGCCTATTTCTAATAAAAAAAAAAATGTTGCCACTGCAGATTGCCAGACAAAGGAAGGAAAATAATAACATGTGGCTAGGTTTCTAATTTTAATTCTAACGTAACATACTAAGGAAAATTCTTTGCTGCATCTACTATTTAATGTAACTAGTACCAGGACAATTTATACGAAATTGCGATAAGGAAGCTGTGTAAGGAGATATATTTATGTTTAATATTCGATTATTAATTTATGTTGGTTTTGTCAATGTAGTTGTTTTGATATTAGAGCCGCTATCTTAAATAGCGGGCTACAGTAATTACTATATATACCTACTGTTTGATTGGCTATGCCGAGTCTATTTTTTTGGATGAAGTTAATGCCATCACAAGATAAAAATAGTGCAGTTTTACTTTTAAAGTATAATCACGGATTTCTATCTGACGCTGACTAACAAACAATATTTGCTTTCGGAGCCATCACCAAAGTGTTCATCTTATCTTGGGCGTATGTTTAACTACATAATTTCGTACTGAATATATTGTCTAAATGTTTACCCACAGAATTCGTTACCTCCATAGTAAATGAGTGTATTTACAATTTTGCGTTGAGAAAATGAGAGTATTGATAATATTTCGTTATATAAATAGACATTAACGTAACTTTACGCCTGTAATTTCCGAAGAGGTAGACAGAGGAATGCAGAACACTCCCACGTTTCTCCGGTTACGTTTACGTCCCACTATGGAGTAGGTGGTGAGCCTATTGTCATGCATCGGGCACATATCCAGACTCCGAACGACTACTAGAAAATCTAAATTAGAAAATTGTGTAGTGTTCGATCCGGCACCTCCCTATCATTAGACATTAGATAGTTGGTTGGTTGGTTGGTTAGAAAAGGGTAGGTTAGGTAAGTATCCCTGTCAAAATGGAAAAAGAATACATCCCCGATCTCATGTCGGGAAACCAGGACATTGCAAGAGGCCACTAAAGCCGACACTGTCTGATCTTGGTATGTCACCGCCTGCGTTAGCACGGTTTCTGAATATTTTGAAATTATTTGCCTTTCGTCTTGTTTTATACTGCAAATTTAAAATGCGTCTTGTTTTATACTGCAAAATTAAAATTAAATTTGTAATGCGGGTTAAATCCGTATTCCAATCAAATCGGATTAGTCTTACAAAAAGTCCTAGGTCACGAGAAAATATACCTATTAGACAAACATGTATCACTAACTAAAGCGAAATAAGTTAGTAAAAACTATTGCGGCGGTAAATGTTTATATTTTGTCTACGTCTGTAAATATAAAAACAAATAAATCTTGTCTTTATTTCACGCTCGGTAGGCTCTGTAGCCTGGTGATCGCCTGACCTCGATCGCTAAGACAGAAATTTACTGTAGCATCGGTGTATAATTACTTTGGAAAGGCTAGTCTTTTAATTCCATTCGCTGTCTAAATATCACTAGACTTGCTTATAGCTATGTTTAAAATCGTAAATCATGATTTATTTAATTTTCACTTACACTCCTATTGTAGCACAATGAATATTAAATAGATTTAAAATTCGAATTTTGGATTTTTTATTTGAATTTTGAATGTTCATTTGTATCTAGTAAGTTGTATCCATTATTGAAAAATAAAGAAACATTATGCCTATAGTAACCGAAGGGGTAGGTAGAGGAGTAATAGTAATATAGTAGTAATTCTTTTTACTGCGATTTTTATTACAAGAATAATCATTATAAGATAATTAGAATCATCATTATAAGTCTAAATGCGCTTGTGACCATTGTTTCTAGTTTTATGTGTTATTTACTTTAATGTACAAACTTACAAAAATTCTACGTACAAATTATTTATTACGAACTCCTAGGAGAGACTTACCTTAATAAACATTTTAATTTCACGGTTTTATCTAAAACAATATTTTTTATCAATTACCTTGATCTAATATAGAAGTCGATAGTTAAAGACAACCAATGTGCTTATGGGGTAACCTACTTTTCAAGGACATTAATTGTATCGCATATTGAAGATAACGATATCTTACGAAAAATAATAATTTCTCATATAATGCGATGTGTGAAAATTTTAAGTGATCCCCTATTACATTTTAGAGAGCTACCTACCTGAGTACTTCGAAATTATTAGATTACGACTATGAAATTATGTTATGCCTGTTAGAATACTTTTTGTCGAAATAGTTTCTAAGTTTAACAGAACTTTCCTTCCCGAAGTATTTTTCTGTTCTAGGTTGAACGACATTGAACTAACAAAGTCGAGATGTCTCGATGTAGGTATGTACCTATGTACGTCTAACCTAATTGCGCATATTGCCCACCTACACCTTATTTGATATCGTCAACTAAAGTCTTCTCTAAAGCGATCTTAAAAATTATATTACATAAACGTCATTTTGTTTGTGATCGTTTTTTATTCTGAAACGTTAGTTGCAAATATTTCTTTCATATAATCGTCTCATCAACATTTTATAGTTCCGCATTACCCCGGGTCTCCTTAGAGCGCTGGTTGGCACTTTTTACATTTCTTATAAAATAAGGAAATAGTCTTAAACAAGCGGCTTTTAGGAATATTACTAAAACCAGCACTAATTGCTTATTTTTTTGCCACTTGCATTGGCTCTTTTTCTTTTATAACCTGCTCCTTGAAACATAAAGTATTAAGAATTCTTACTCAATCGTTTATTTAGTCCAAAACTTCGATGGTGATGTTTTCGTACATTATTACGATAAATGACATTGAATTTTAAAATGTACCCTACATCATAAAGCTAATGATCTGTGTCAAGATCTTAAATCAAGGTTTTCAGAATCGGAAACAGAATTTTCAACTATTGTGTCTGTGACATCTACATGTTGGTAAGTAATAAGCGCCAACTACAAACTAAACGTCTTGTTATTATAACTGCTATGCAGTTTTCACAGGCGCTCGATACAAAACATGTAAGGAATTAGATCAAGTGAAAATACATACTATAGACCTATTTGTTCTCGTAAGCAATTAATATGATCATTTTTATATATGGTCTTTAGATATTTTGTATTTATTGCATATTGTAACTGCTTTGTTTTTTAGAAATATTGAAATATTCAACGTGTATTTAATATACTGATGTTTTGATTCAACTAGATTACATTTTTGCTCTTTATTTTTAAGTGTGTCACGTAACCTATCTACTCCGAGCCGGCGGATTTCCAAGAACGAGGATCGCTGACGTTGCTTCAACGCACACAGCTATATCGCAA
>DWEC01001959.1:0-12399 GCA_018245735.1 Microceris miodesmiata
AAAAAACATTTATTTAATAAAATCAATACACAATACTATTTGTATATGAAGAGCACGTCAGGTCTGAAAGAGTAGAGATATTGGCACTCGGTGCTCTCTGTCTATTTCGTAAGGGACCTAGCGTGAAGATAATCAAATATCTCGTATCCTTACCAATGTGACTTACATGTTTCACATTTGACACTATATTAATACGTATAATACGCAAGCAAATAAAAGAACCCAAAAAACGGGTCGAATCACGGTTGGTGTAAAATAGTTCTCATTATTATCTTTGTACAGTTGCCAAACTCAATCACAATAATACACAAATCTCACAGTGGGCCTTGGGATGCATTACTTTTATGAAAATATAAATATGTTGCAATGCTTTGATTATATATTTAGATCAAATTGCGTGCAAAACTGATTTATTTAAAGGGTTAATCCAAAACAATTTTGCATGGGGATCACATATAATTGCCACATTTATTGTAATAAAATTTTATAATTCAACTAAAAGTTCTAGTGTGATGAGTTCAGTATCAGATTGGACATGGACTTTAGGCAGGGTTAGGTCTATTTGCAATTAGAAGCAGAAGTAGTAATAGACTGCAATTGCCATTAAAGATAAGATATGTAAGCCACCATCTTGTTTGTTACTGGTTTTATGTACATTCATTATCATCATCATCATCCTATTCCCGCCCACTACTGGATATAAGCCTCTCCAATGGCACGCCACTGAGCACGATCTCCAGCTTTTCCCACCCAACCACTACCAGCCATTTTGCGTATATCGTCACTTCACCTAGCTGGAGGGCGTCCTACGGTACGTTTGTCACGTTGCGGTCTCAACTCCAGAACACGTCTGCTTCAGCGGCTATCGGTTCTGCGACAGATGTGAGCAGCCCACTGCCACTTCAGCTTATTAATCCTCTGGGCTATGTCGATAAGGTTGGTTCTCTGTCGGACCGCTTCATTTCTGATTCAATTATATTTATATACTTTGGGCATCTTATTTAACAAATCTTTCACGCTGTATTGATTCTTCTCTAGTGCCCATCAAAGGTTTGACTATTCATCTCAATGCTTCAGAGAAGATTGGTTCTTAAATGAATGTACCAAATGAATAATTTATATGCTCTATTTAACATACAGCCACATTCATAACCAATCACATTGAATGGTCTAAATTGTTGTGTAACAGCATAGTGTAGCTATTTCAAAGAACAAAGTAACTCAAAAATTTATCCCATGTTACAAACTGCAAAGCCATTTAAAAACAAATAACCACTAAATCTGGATTTACATAAATAACACACCAAAATTAAAATAGAATAAAGTTATATTTTTAGATTCTCCATTTTTATATGAGACATTAACAGCCTTCTAAAATCTGAATATGTGTCAGGTCCTAAGGCCAATAACAACAGACTTAACATGAAATGTACCTTAAAAAGGAGTACAGAGGGTCTAAAATATACTTAACATAGTGGTTCACCACAGTTGTGTTCTAACAATGAGACTAAATCATAACAGTAAATGTTGAAAAGGTGATAATATCCAAAATCGGCTGAGGTTACTAGCGAAAAATATATTTATAATCAGAATAATGGCTCCTGAAAACAAGTATTTCCATTTTTGCTTTTTCTATGAATACAGAAAGTAATGTGTAGAAAACCTTTTTTTTCTTGGATAGCCCTAAGTTTGATCTACGATATATCTACAATTATTGTCCAGAGACATCTTACGACTGCTTCAAAATAGACATACTTGCATTTTTACAAATCATGGTAAGTAAGTGACTACATGGCTAGAATATTTTTTAGTTATGGGTATTAAGCACAGCAGTTGCATTTTTAGGGAGATGTCAAAACTCCCACACTTGATAGTACTTAAATTGAAGATATATTGAATACTGCAGGTATTATATAATGTTATATATAATTTAATACATTACTTGATACCCATGTTATTCTCAAAGTGTTATGATCATTATTGTTACACTAATTTTAATTTTCAACACTATACAACGAGAAAATAAGGTTCAAAATGGAGTGTGTATTTTAATGAAGTCTCAAGTACTCTTTCATAAATATGATATGTGAATTACACTTGTCTTTGAGAGCACTTATATCAGAGGTGTTCCGCTGAGCGCATGTAATACATATGCAACATTTTGATTAATTTTGTACACCTAAAGAGAATGCCACTTCCCATTTTTTGTTAGACTTGTTTTAGATTGTTGTGAACAGTTAGCACCTGGTCACTTGCATATTCCCTACATTAATAACTATACTCCTAAAAAATCAAGCTAATAAAAGCAAACACAAAAAAATGTTATTGTTCTCATACTAAAGTATAATTATCTGTGAGACACAAACAAATGAACATTAAAATGGTGGTCAAGTAAATAATAAACTATAGTGTTGTATACATATATTTAAGCTACTTCTTGTATAGGATATTATATATATCCATTGCAACTCTACAACTGCAAACCTTAAACCATAAATATGCTGTTTAAAGCTTAAATTTAAATTATGTGCACTTTCTAAACATTTGGTACATATGATATGAAATCAAATTTAACATCACACCTGTAATGATCCAAGTGGTAGGCAAAGGATACTTCCACATTTCATTTCATTTTCAGTTACCTTAAATATCCCATCACGAAATAGGTATCAAGCCAGTTGTTATACATCGGACAAAAGTCCAGACTACTGCTGAAAATTTTAAGTTAGAAACACGCCATAAAACTTGACCTGAGCATCAAACCAAGAGCTTCTCGATCAGCATTAACCTTGGACGAGCACCATATGCAGCAGTAGAATTATCAAATGATAATGATAACAAAAGTACTAACAGTAGCAGAGGCAAGAGCTTACAACGGATGTCATTCAGATAACTGACAAGTAATGAAATGTTGTCCAATTTTTAGGCACGCTATTTACAAATATGTGCATATCACACAATAATAGCGCTTTAATTTTTTTTAAAACATCTCAGTATTGTGACTTAAACATTTAAATTTAAATATTTGCTAAATTTGCCTCTCTACTTACATGAAAAAGACTAAATTATACTTAGGTACTACATAACGCTTTCATACACGCTTTTCTTTTCAACCGTTTAAACAATAGAGTGTTTTTTGCCTTATTATAGCGTGACAATGGTCAAGCCGGCTAAGGCAGAGCGCTGGGTGCGATGACGCAATAGGACAATTACAAGAGACGTTTCCTTGAACGCCTGATAACATTAATGACAGCTTAGTGTTCGGATCACACGCGACCATTGTCACTATTGTGCTCACTGCTAGCTCTGAAACTGTTTAGAATGTAGCAGCTCTTGATATTGCGTTTTTTTAACATTAGGAATAATTTTATGCTCGTTTTGTTTACAGAATAACTTTATAAACATTATTTCCAGATACTCGAGTTATTTATGTCAAAACAAACTTGTCAAATGGTCTCATTCCAAGAAACAGAGACCACTGATCTAGTAATATATTTTCTAAGGAGGGAAATAATTCTTACTGCATTATTTCAAGACATTTAAAAAGTCCTTGCTGCTTGGTATCAGCCAGACATTGGTATGTCATACTGGTTCAAGAGATTCATTCTTATTAACTGAAGTGATGAAATGAAAACTTTGTGGTGATAAGCTAGTGTATAATATTATAACAAGTCAAGAATTTTCAAGGTTGACAGAAAGAAATAATTGAAATTTCAAATATAATTATTGAAAATCTCCACTAAGTGACATGTTCAAGTTGTGAATGAAACTGGTCGAAAACAGATAGCAGACAGACGTCATTGTTGACAATACATTAATGAGCCGTGAACATCGTATTGTCTTGTTTTCGTGTATTTGCTTTTGTGTTGGATATAATGTCTCGAACCTCTATGAATGATATAATTTGCTTAGCTAATCAATGTTACATATGGGCTGCTTAGAAACAAATATTTACAATATAGAAAAATACAGATGAGTGCAGATCAAACCAATTAATGAAAGTGTCTATCCATTCATATACTAGTCAAATATGTTTCGAAATGTAAACAGTTATGTGATTATAAGGGACACAGACTTGTTTTTCTTTTAATGTCAGAATATTTTATAGCACGTACATAAACTATTTATTTAGAAAGAACAGTAAATGAGTATGTAACAGTATCAATGTGCCCAGAAATTTCCGGAATCGACCTCAAACTGGACTCTGTGAAATAAAACCTCCAATATCAGTCACTTCAGTTAGTACCTATATAATCACTATTATGTATATATTATTAACAATAACTATTAGGTATTTAGGATCTGCCTTATTACAAGTTTGTTACAAATGCGTTGCTATCCCTGGGGAATGAGATGGTCACGTCTAGTATAAAAGTGGATACAGCCACACCCTTCTGACCGAAACACAAATTGTTTTAACAACAATCGCTTGACGTAAGTAATAGGTGTAGTGGAGGTACTTCCCGGGTAAGGCGTATCATATAGTCTATCATTATAAATGTCTCCTGTTATTAGATAAAAGACTAAAGAAATAAAATCTGGCCCAAAAAATACGTTTTAACCCAAGTCAAAATTGTGGTTGAATCAAAAAAATTTATATGTCCACATTTCGTGTTTCCAATTCCCTTCTGAATTTCCAATGTAAAAACCGGTAAAATTGTTCCAAATAAATGGTTCCCTGCAATTTTAAAATTAAAGTCTAGAGCGTATCTTGCCACTACTATTGCTAACGTTTGAAAGCAAATAAATGGACAGAGAGACACATTTTTAGGGACAATAAAGGGCTCCGTGTCTCAACCCTAACCCTTCGCGCAATTGTTGGGGACGGATTGATGACGTCATTAAAACCTTCACTCCTACTAATAAAACCTCTTCAATTGTTATATTTTAAATTAGCGTCAAATACAATTTTTTTTATTTTGTTGCCATCGAAAAAGTAGTTACAAAGTAATTGTAACTACACGTTAAACTGGCACAATGCCATTGTTTTCTGTTTAAAAAATTATCGGTATCATATTAATTTATTAGTGGAAGTTCATATACAATAACAACTAAGGCCACGGTCTTATAACAAGAGATGAAAGATATCAAGTGCATTCATTTCAATTATGATTTCAGATTTTTAACATTAGATTTCTTGTTAAAGAAATTTGTATATATGCCGACTGGATGACTTCGAAGCAACGCTGTACTGATAAGTTACGAATGTCATTAGGACTGTGTAAGTATCATTATTAAAATCGAAATCACACTTGTTTACACACGTTTAAATTGTGTTAATAATTACGTTAATATAACAGAACCGTCATATTTATTCCCTGAAATTTACGACACAAACGTACCTCCATTCCGTAGCTACTGTAGATCGCCTCATATCGCCAGTGCACTTACTAATAGATCGCTTTGGATGCGACCAGCACCTATCCACCTTCCCTCCCATGATGCATAAGGCCGGATACTCGCAGCGTGAGTGTAATACGAATCACTTGCGTAAATAGCCGATGCAGTAAGTACCAGGACTCTTATTGTAGCGCAATAAGGTTCAGAGTCGCGCGTCGAGTACGTGCAGAGAACGGGTTCATAGTACTCCACGTAACACGAACGGTGGGTTAGTGAGTTTTGATTTATGCTTCATATTGCATCAGATGATCAACGCACACGCAATTGTGGGCTCGTTGTAACAGTTAAGAGGTTAACGGAGTACTTTCAAGTATTGATAAGCGTTTTAAAGACTAGCTGACTCATTAGTCCAGTCATAAGTGGCTCTGACTGCTGTGCTGGGGTGGTGTATGTTTCCACCCAAGACAGGTGTTTGAGTGATGAGCACAAGTATATTTTCTGCATCTGCCTGTACGATTATCTGCATAAGTACACTACATTAACAGTTTATCGACTGCTGGTGTTTGAGGCTGCCACTCAGTAACGGCTTAGTCGCCCGTGCATGTACATTTTGGTAGAACGTTTATAACCAGGCTGCATTCGAAAGGCTCTATAATAATTGATTTGTCATTTGTTGACTACGTATCGATGTTTACTTCAACGGTTTCACCATTATCACTTTCTGAATCGTTATATTGCAGTGGCATTAATTTCAGCGGCTTTTGAGTGTTTATAAAAGAATCACTGTTATCACCATTACTGACACTTTCTGAATAACTGCTATAGACCGACATAGTACCTAATAAAAATTCTTCACCTGCACGGTCTTAATTCATTAGAAACGAAAAAAAAATATTATAATTGATAAAGATTTGGAGAGGGTAGTGTGCAGGTACTGCGAAAACTGTAAATCCCACTGAACGGGCGGCAAATAATCAACGATGTTGACGCCACGTAATTATAAAAAAAACAACCCTCCGTACGAAAACCGTCGGTAGCTTAATGCCGATTAATAGACTAGCGGTCGATAAGCGTTGGCAATCGAAAGCCAATAAATAGGCTAGCGGTCGATAAAGTGTTAACATTGTATATTTATACTGTCCTGGATACCATACCACAGGTTCATGACTAATGTAGGATGATATGGTCGCGTGTAAACATACCGGTAGAAATTATTGCTTTTATATATTTTTCTTTTATATTATTTATAAATAATACTATATGTGTACAAAGATTGCTGTTTGCTTATATGATAACAACTTTACTTGTTTTTTAATATAGATCGTTTGTCACCTATTCCAAATGGAACAGTTCGAGTTGATGCAATAATACATAATTACGATTTAAGACAATTTATAAAACTAACTTCGTTTCCTAATATTTCAAATCCCATAGCAATTCCCTTTATATATTGAAACAAAACGAACACATAACTTAATAAGCGGAAAAAATAGTTATCATTTTGAATTTTTTCTTCAAAATCCTTCTGAATATTTCATAAACCGTAATGGCGGAAACCGGCGACGCCGTAAAGTATAACTAGACAGTTGGGTACAAGTATGTACAGTGTATCGAGGGCAGGTCTCGCTGTGGCCGATCGACAGTCGAGTCGGCACCGCGACCATGACGACCCTCTGTTCAATAATTCAACCCTCCGTCCATATTTGATTTATATACGAAACATATCGATTCGTTAAAGGCGATTGAATGATGTTTACACTTTGCCATTCTCCGTCGCGAAATTATACCTTGCGTTAGACCACTCATTATTTTTGTTTTTAATGCCACTTCGATAATCTTTGTCGCTTTGTTTCGATTATGAGAACATGCGTCAGCTAATTGTGTGTGCATTATACGACCACTGTTGCAAAATCTGCTATTGTAAGAATAGAAAACTTGAAAACATTTTGGAAGGCGGTAGAACACTCCGCCCCGCATCAAAGCGCGCACAAGCCAACGCGGCACCCATTTCTGCCGGATGACAGCGGCGCCTTTAACGTATGCCAGTGGAAGGAATTTGGTAGACTAAACAGACACAAAACATTAAATATTTCCATTCATTCCCAGGAGCAGCAAAGCTTATCAATTCGAAAGCGTGTTACAATTCTTACTGTAATCAGAACTCTTGCGACTACTCTAGATCTGACAGCAGGTGAACCCCACTCTGAAGCAATCACCTAAAACCTCAATGCTATCATTCAATGTACTTTATCGCAAGCTAAATGTTCTAGCTAAGTATGCTTACGATATATTTAAATTATTATTTTTGCAGAATGAAGTTTAGAGCGGCTGTCTGGTACAAACTGTGAGGATTTCCAAATCAATTTATTTTTGCAAGGAACAATATGCTCACCATTTCAGCCGAACACTGGAGTCGCTCAAGTAAAAATAAAACGGAAAATGAAGGGCCATATTGCTACGCAAGGAAAAAATGGCAGAAGCGAATTAACCTCCAATTGAAACCTCGATCTAGTTATCTGGCAGACGTTTCGCTTCAGGTAATCGCGGCAAAAGCTTCCGCTCAGCCTGGCATCATGGGAAACAATCATAGCGAACTGCAACAGGCCTAGCCGACTTTGAAGCCAAGCGATATGTCCACTCACCTCAATCAATCATCGGGCCGGATAGATGTATCGCCACCTCGGCACACCCGGCGCCGACAGATCGGGAATAGCAAAATTCTCTTGGGGATAACACGAACCGTGTATAATATGTCACAAAAGCTGGCAACGCGTTTGCAAAACGTGTAAAATGCAAATAGGCTGTGCGATGCGAGCGGAGGCCGGGCGCTCACTACGCAGGTCCCTCCCAGGTGTCCTCGCACATGCGCGGACGCGAAGTCCCTCAATGCCATGCGCGAACCGTAAACGTGACTGGTCGCGACAACGCTCGAAGGGTGGGAAGAGTGCGCCGATTGCAACGCATGTGCAGCACGCAGCCGCCAGCCACCGCCTTAAAACACACCGAGTGGCATTCAACTCCAATCGTGTATTCCACTTCATAAATATGTACAGCTACGTGGAGTTTCCAAACTCTACTCCGTCACGACATAAATTACAGTACGTGGTCACACATATGCTCGTTGCCGTTGTGAATTGTATATCGATTATCTCGTAACAAATAACATAATATAATGTTACTTATAGATACCCTTTTGCACTTTACCCTTTGCAATGGAAAACGCCCTTGGTGTATATGTATAAAACATATCGAATACCTTTCTCGTTCTTTTCTTCAATTTGAACGGTTTTTATGTAGCAATTACGATCAATAGGTCTCACAGGAGAAGGGAGAAATATATGCAAAAAAACTCATGTACAATATAAATATAATTATGATATGACGTTCTTCCTTAACACAATAAGATTACATTTTGCAAATCTACGAGTATTTCTCTAGTTACTATTATTTTATCAGTCAGAATTCAAACATGCTAATATTTTTCGAAGTATCCATTAAAAACCGTAATCTTTCTTGAGTTTGAAAACTTGTGATGGGGGAAATAAGTCTCTTAAAACTGCCGTGGAGTGTGAAGAATGATGAACATAAAAGAACGGCGTCAATTTTGTAAGCATAGTGATGATTTGTTCTCTGTGCTCTCTGCCTAAGAACCCGTAACGACTTGGCGTGATAACAATAAAAATATGAATAGCTCCAAACAATCGTTACATATATGTAAAATATATACTTCAAAATCTTCACTAAAAATCTTCTATAATGATATTTATAGAGCATTCTACCGTTCGTTTTCAGGTATAGGTAAGATAATAAATATAAAACGGCAAGAATAAATAAAGCGGCCGAATTATTGGGGCGTAGCCCTCTTATCCTCAATATCGATACGGCATTTGTTTATAAATACGAAACAAACCATCTGATTCAAACGAAGCTCGCCCAATGTGCGTATATTACCTTGCTATTTTTCACGTATCGACCGCAAGTGGGAGAACCGGCGCGCTGTACAACTATGCTGCGGAGCGGAATGATAGATATGAGCGCGAAGGATCTCTGCAAGCATTTACACTTGTAGATGTACGTTTTGATACCTCTTTGTGCAGGGATCCGGCTTACATTAACGGATTATTCTGTTGGACGTATTAGTCCAGTTGCGAATGACACTGAGTTTATTCGTGGATATTATTCGCATTTAGAACCAACACATATGTGATTATTATGCCTATTTGAAACATAGAATTTATCAGTTGCCTGATTATACATCCCAACAGAAGTAGAATCACTATTGTTTAACATCAGAAAGACGTGGTGGATATTCTGCTTCAACCCACTCAAGGGTACCCAAAACGTCGATACAGATTGACATCTCCAAGGAACGGTGAGTCACGGATCAATGACGTACAGTGTAGACAAATCAATAGCAGCTTGTGAATTTAACGCAATTACATAGAATACTTATGGACTGCTTAATGCTGCCATGAAGCGTTCTGAAAAAAAAAAACCCTTATCCAATAGTGGAACGATAAGAATGTCAATGTTGATATTGACAATGATGATGATATTTATTGTGATGACGATGATGATAGCTGCTTGAAATATATTTTATTTTTAGGCTTAGTTTTAAAGAAAAACCTTCAATAATTTACCACTTTAAATCAGCATTTCATGGATGCACTGCACCCAATTTTGCTTATCTTGACAGAGAGATTGTATGGTTCTTGTCTGGCATGTACACCAATTCATTAATATGCCATTGTTCCATTTTTATTAAATATAAGGCTTTCATACTTCAAAAACTGAACACTAACAACATCTATTCACTTACATTATTAATCTATTTCTTTAGAATATTTATACCTATACTCTACTACTTTTACCTTCTACCCATACCTATACTCTTTAATATCTTGATCAGATATTAAATGGAAATGATGGTGCTGCTTCTTTTAGTTGGCCCTTAAAATAAGAGCCATTAGAGTTTGTACAACTAAAATGTGCTACATACTAGGCTACACCTAGCTTTCCATTAGGTGAGATTGCAGCCAAACATGAGCCTATTTCTGCATACAAAAAAAATGTATGAAGATTTTGAAATTTGAAAAGCAGGGATGAGTATTATTGGGTCTTTCTAACTTCAAATTGCGAGTAGTTGCCGAGTCTGGATATATGCCTAGTGTATATATCAATAGGCTCGTCAATAGTTACACACACACACACTATTCACTTCTGGCTAGCCATTTAGGTGAATACAGTTGTGCTGTCTTTAATTGAAATTTGAAGGAGCAATCATTGAAAAACAAATAGTGCTCCTAATCTTTCTTCTTTTTCCATTCTCCCTCTCAATTGCCACACATTATTTTTTATTATCAGCACCAAAATATTTATTGTAAGCCAAGTGTACAGAGTTTTTTCCCATGTTTATACCAATGTATGAAGGGAAGTAATATAATTGAATACATTAACAATATTTTGTAATAACAACAAAGAACAACAAATTACACTCATTTTGGAAACTACGGTAATTTGGTCAATGACCATCATTATGGTGATTGGTCTATGGTGTTTACAATCAGATTGCATGTCATTTATGGGTTGTTTGTTCAAAAATGATTGATCACAAATAACAGTACAGTATGTTATTTTAATAAATTGTATGACAGTAGACTCATATATCCTGTGCAAAGGGACATGTCATATAATAGGTGAAATGTAAGCCTCATTCCTCTGCTTATCTCTCCAGTGAAATACAGGTGTCATGTTATGTATATCTATAATATAAAAAAATGATAGGACTATAATTTTTGTGATCTTCACTGAGTTTCCAGTTTTGTGCTGTTTCTCCAAGTTCTCAAGGAAATATTGAATTACGCAAAAACGAAATATCTTGGGACAACAACACATTAAGCAATAGTGGAATTTGTAATATTGCAATTTCTAGCATCAATGTGTTAACACCATTTTTGTATGCATGGATGATGTGATATCCTCCCCACTTTTACAGAACAATCAATCAACATTTCACTTTGTTGCATGTGGTAAATTACTATCATATGCATGCTCATGGTAATATATGCAATCATGTGATAAGGAAGTGTTTACTGTAACAATGGTGTGAGCAAGGAAGGAAATTATTTACTTAGAATAATTTATTAATGTCTTGTAAGGATACTATCGGAGGAAACACAATTCATGAGTGGTTATTACTGCTAATAACATGCCCAAAGCAAGTGTACATATTAATTTCAAAGGCTTATTTTATTTGTTTGTATATATTCTAAAATTCAGTTTCACTGTAATGTATAAATCTCTATAGTTGTAACGTTGTAAATATATTCGATTTAAATAAAAACACCATTTAAACGGTATGTTTAAATTGAAAAGAGTCACAATCGATTCACACAACTGGACAATGTCATTTAAAGTTTTTGTTCTAACCCTCTTGATCAATTCACTGCTGAGTGTGGGTCTCCTCTCAGGATGGCAGGGCTATACATTTTGTGTTTGTGTCTATACATTTTGTATTTTGGGTCTATATATTTAGGGTAAGTGTAGCAAACGATCTCCTCTGTCTGAGAAGATGGGGCAAGCACTTTACTTGAAATACTCCCATTTTCTAACTAAAGTTTTACATACATTCATTCATAAGTACAAAATTCGGAGCAACAATTATTGTCCAGTCATTGGATGAAAGTAAATCTGTTATAAAAGGAAAAAACAATAATAACATTTATTGTGGAAACTGATCACAGTCAAACTAAAAGATTATGGATTATGAAATATGCATACGCTACATTGTAATTGTACTATGTCCAAGTGCTGAGAGGTTTCTATGAAGACATGTCTATGACTGTCCATGTACAAAATCAGCAATCTGAAGCTGTCTTCCTAGATCGCAGAGTAAAACAAGGGGACATTATTTCCCCCGAATTGTTCATGAATGCCCTGGAGGATATTTCCAAGACACTACACTGGAAAGGGCTGGGCATAAAAATTAACGGCAAGGACCTCTGATAAAGATGATGATGATGATGATGACAATGTAATTGTTTTTGAAATAGATGCAAG
>DWEC01001960.1:0-12395 GCA_018245735.1 Microceris miodesmiata
AAAGAGTTGTTCGACAGAGGTAATGCCTGTCCACTCCCTGATGTTATTCAGCCACGACTTTTTCCGGCGTCCAGCGCGCCTCTTCCCTTCCACTTTGCCCATCATGATGATTTGAAGCAGGTTATACCTATCGTGCCTAAGCACATGACCGAGGTATTCAATCTTGCGTTTTTTGGGTCCTGAAGACGCGCTGGAGTACGTTCTCGTTCCTGACTTTTTGTGTCCAACTGATGCGAAGCATACGGCGATAACACCACATCTCGAATGCCTCGAGACGTAACTATTAACCGGTGGAAATACTTAGGCTAGCTAAATACTACTATGTCTACACTAAATAGGCGTGGCATTATCTACGGATGTGTACATCTAATAGATAATCTATAAATACTTGGGTACCAAGGTTCCAGCTAGGATAAATTGTACTAAAAATTTGTATTGTATTGAAAAAATAAATGCATGCATCTATTAACCTTTTTCATCATCTACATAATATAATTATATTTTTCTGATTCTGGTTTATTATAATTACCTTTCATCTTATTTATACACATTATGTAACTGAGCAATTAATGTTCGTGTTACTTAGTAACCTTATCACTTGTGGTTTTGAACATGATAGAGAATAAATACAAGAAAACTCTTTCTTAACATCATGCTTGTATTTACTCAGAGAGGTAAGCAGGGAAGTGTGGTACTCCGACTTTTTACCAGATATGTTATTCGTCTTATGGAGTAGGGCGCGAGATTATTGCGATACACTCGGTGCAAATTCCAACTCCGGGTATCTAAAATTATTACTTCTGCCCAGCGACGACTACTACTGCCTGCACTACTGCTACTACAGTTGCTGCTACTGCCAACCGACCTCGTAAAAGGCATGGTGTAACAACATACAACAAACAAAAACATACTCGTGAAAAAACAACCGCTATGTACTATTTACTGTTAAAAATAGAACGTAAATAAAAATATTTTTTTAAAAACATGAAAAAAATCCACAAATCAAAATACTTCAATATCGCACATATTCGCACATATTTTCAGATATTAGCTGCTGCGCTGTTAAGAAAAACTTTGACAGATAACTTTAACCAGCTCGATGTAGCAGTGTAAATATAGAAAGAACAAATCAAATATAATTGTATGTACATACCAACTGTCAAATTTACGCTTCGTTACTGAATCAAATCGAATTCACGTGTTTAGTGTATTTACCTGATTTAAATGTGCTCGCGTCCGGAAAACAAAGCCGTGTTACGTTTTAAAATCGGGACGGGTCGTTGAAAGGTAATTTCGTTGGAATCATTTATAATAGCTCTTAATTAGTTTGGTTGTCGATTTAGGTAAACGTTATCAAAAACATTTGGAGATCATTAAAAATGTATTTGATGCGCTCGTTTTTGATGTTCATTTCTAGGTACTTGTTATTAAATCATGGATGCAATTTACGTGGGAAAAGAGAAAGAGAGCGACAGTGATTTTAAGAGAGGCTAGATGAGAGGAAGAGATTCCTACCCGGAATCAGTGATATACAATGTATATATACACAATGTATAGGGATCGTGACGTATATTTAATTAATGATTAAATCAACCCAGACGGCTAGTCATCAGAGAACGTACCACGTAGATTTGGGCACTTAACGACACCCCATGTGTAAGGGGATGAAATAAATACGGTCTTTTACCAATCGATCACGATAAAGGTCAGGGTAATTACAAGCACAGATAAACGCCTTGGCTGCCGACAGGTAGCATAATGCTGTTAAGCTATGGTCTGAGATTCCCAACTCGAATGGTCAACGTGGGATTATGGACAAAACCCCCTTTGTTACAGACATATGCAACAAAGACGACGTTAAGTGCGACTATGTAGTTGTGTGCGGTTTCAAATAGAGTTCAAGTGGTATCCAAGTTATGTCACAAAAGCGTTTGTATCTGAGGACTAAATGGAAAAGCCTTGTCAGTGTGTGCGCGCCAAACCGGAATACTGCAAGCGCTGTTGATTAGCGATTGAAATAGCTCTTAACGGGCTACCAACATTAACAATACGGGCGCCACTGTGGTCAGCAATTGATTTGTTGTGCTATCAGACGTGGGTGTCCATCACGACACTGAGCATGTTCAAATGAGCATACTGCGCACCTCTTAGATGTTATTATGTACATGTAATTCCCAGATGCGCAGTTGTGCTCACGAACCCCACTTCTACATTATGGCGAGTGATTCTTAAAATGGAATATAAATTCATAAATTGCGCGGCGTTTGCCAGGAATTCCCTCCCTCTTCATCGGAGTACCTGGAGTGGGCTGTTGAAATGTAAACCTAAGCTATCACTGCTTGCCGATACCTGCATACTTCTGCGGTTTCATATTATGTAACAAAATGTAAAACATTGGCACAAAGCGCTTCAAATATATTAGTTTTGTACATTTGTGTCTCGTTACTGCATTTAATTATCCAGCGGCGCGACACCTCTAGCACTATGAGCACTTGATCGTGAATAGGTCTTCATATTCTTAATTATTTTAACACGGCTTTATCTCCATTGAATTTCAGCGACCTTGACCCGCTCCTATATAAATATTGCATTGACTTTGGCCTCGTTATATGGAGTTTATTTCTAGAACAAACCAAACTACGTAAAATACCTAAAAATAAAGCGATCAAGCGCGCGCTGTATGGGTCTAACACATCACTTAAAGTGTCTTCTGACTCGGTTTCCGTGTATGAAATATTATATGAAAATTTTAACACAAAACATGTTTCTCACGGCTGGATATAATAGGCGGCTTGATTATGGTACAGTGTGGTTTATTACAGTTTTTTTCATTATCATCAAAGAAGTTTAATGAACATAATCATTAAATAAGTTTAATGAACACAATCATCAAATAAGTTAAACTTATTTGATGGTTATGTTCATTAAGAACATAACCATCGTTAAACTTATTTGATGGTTATGTTCATTAAGAACATAACCATCAAATAAGTTTAATGAACATGCCCATTAAATATGTTCAGTGAACGTTACCTAACGATAATAACCGGAAGCAATTGCTTAATGTGTCATCAGAACGATCCAAACGCTTATCATCCCTAACGGACGGCGATTCTGCGACCACGTTGCAAGTTTAAAATTCGAACGTGAATAATTTTCCAGCGCTTTAGCAGCTACAGGCGCTTAATATTCGAAGCACAGCACAGACTTTTGTATTCTATCGTTTACACCGAGAATGGGATTTAAATTAAGAATGCGCGTTATGTAATAGCCGTTTAAACAAAAGAGGTTTTACATGGATAAGTGTCGTAGCACTGATATAATAGAACAACAGTTCTTTCGTGGGTTCATTGCATTTTTAAGGAGTCTCTTAGTTTTACACACCTCAAAATTACTATGCATTATGAATATCATTCAGTGCGCTTTTAATGATGTACATATTATTTGGTAATGATTTCAAATAAAGCTTCTACGTATTTTACTTACATACTAGAAGTCGTGCTAATATTTATAAGTAATATTATTGTAGAAACATTATTAACATATTAACCATGTGAAAAAAAATGATAAATGATCACAGGATAATGTTCCAAAGTCATTGTTTGTTTTTATTATAGTAACGACGGCGTGTAAGCGATATTTGGGTATTTACTCTTTGAAAATGATCCTGAATTTTCAACAAGTGAATCTTTTGTTGTTGAGATCGCCATAGTCTCAAATATACATAATTTCGTAATCGTGATTTTTCTGTTAGAAACAGAGAAAATCTCTTAATTACAACAATGTTTAATATTTTGTTATGTGTTCTAACGTTTCAATTATATCTATTGTGCATTTGTATATTTAGAAAGTATCATACAGCCATCGCCCGACTTTCTTTAAGCGGTTGACCTTCCCCCTGCGTATTGTTTTTGAAAAAATATTTATAACATAATAATATATTTATGTGATTAATTAATATCATATTTATTGTACTGCAGTTATGAATTAACTTTTATATTTCCCGGAAGGGATAGGCAAAGTAGTGTAGTACGTTCACATTTAACCTGTTATGTTACATGTCCCATTGAATAAGGCGTGAGCACATTGCCAAACTATATCTATATCTAAAAATATAGTATAAATTTAAAAATATAGTATTTTTAGATTTTTATCATTCTAAACTAGATGTTCTAAGCAACTATTATTTACTGACCCGAAGACACAATATGGTTTCCGGCACGCTGCCATTGTTACGATGCTGTCTCTCAATTACCTAATGATGTCGCACTACAAGAAGAAAAATAAATCTATACAAATAATAGTATCAGGCGCTATTTTATTTCCATTTTTTTTGGGGATCACATGTTTCCAAAAGCGGTACGCGATTCAATTACAGCGATCATTCTTCTTACTTAGGCATATACACCCACCTACAATTTACTAAGCAATGTTCAGTGGCAATATTTTTTTTCAATATTCATAGCTTCCACTCAGATATATAATATCCCCGGCTACAGTTTACTGAACAAAATATTTAGTAGCAATATTTTTTTATGTGTTGTAAATGTCGCCAGAAGGCTTCGTAATGTGGTTACCGCGCGGCTTCCTCCGCGGGATTGTAGTTCCGGCGCCCTCGCTTCCCGCCAACGGAATCAGTCGACCAGTTGTACACTATAGAACGTTTAAAAACTGTTGACACCTATTTAAGTTGGAATCAACTATAAATAATTAATTTGTTAGTTATAAAACTCTCATAGCTCCCCAATAATACATTTTTTATTTTCATATTGCGACCACGTGTATACTGTTATTAATAATAATCGGATTATTCTAATTTATATCATATATTGTTAATCATTCTCGTCGTCAGTAGGACAGTTCATGAACTATTCTTAATTTGGTCTTGGACGTTACCAACTCTATCCGTATGGGTGGTAAAATATCGTTGATTGATCACATGTAGAACTACATAATAATATTTATAGTTGGTCTTCTAAGATAGATTTCATAATATGAAAGGTCGTTTAGGTGACATATGTGCAACTGTTTAATAAATAATGCATAGATTAGATATTTTATAATCAAATATACAAATAAATCAAACAAGTTAATGTTATAGATATGAGGGGAAACCTGTTTGTCGATGGCAGGAAACAACAAAATTTCTCGGAAATGTCTTTCTCGAGTGGTTTGAGTATTATTTCCGTGCCTCTCCACGTCCCTCGTATATAAATATCTCGTACCACTTATGTCGGTTTACTTTTAAATGCTTGTATTTTCGTGTAAATATTTTATATTTATTGAAAATACTAAGCCTCATAATGTTTAACTTTATAAATATAGATCATATCAAATATCAGTGCAGTATTAGAAATAATTATACGGAAATGTATGTATATTTAGAACACTGTTAATGAACTTTAGAATAAAATATGACAAAAAAGTTCTGTTCTACCTTTTCTTAAATTTTTAGTACGTATAATTTTTACTTCTCAAAGGCAAAAATATTTAATAATATATTTAAGAAACACAAACAATCCTATCAGATATATTAGTAACACAAATAAGGAAATGACATAACCCTAAAATATTAAGGTGCCCGAATTTTGCAGGCCGCTTTGTATTATGAACAAAACTCAAACATTTCGTGGGAAATTTTAAACGCGCAAAAGTGTTCCAATTTCAAGCCGAGAATGTATTTCGGTTACATCTCAGGAGGCGCGAATCGGGGAAAGTGAGAACTAAGAAACTAATTGTACTCGTTTAGGAGTTCGGTAATTAGTCGCCGACTTTGTGAAGGCTGAGTAATAGGTTCGCTAAAACGATTTGAGGGCCCGGCCCTAACAGTGAAGAAGAATCCTCAACTTTTCACTTTTTTTTTCTTCGCCTTTATTGGTAATTCGTGTTTTCAACTACAGTGAAAACAATTTTTAAAATGATTTTGGAACTAGTTATGGATTAAATATGGGCCCATTAACAACGAAACATCTGACCTCCTATTCTTTTATCAAAAATGCATAGTTATGTTATGTTATGTTGATGTGTTGTGTTATGTCATGTTGAGTCTGATGATCATTTTGTATATATTTCTTTTTTTAGTTGCCTTTTGTTGAATATTTAGTACGTTGCTCTACACTTTGGTTTAACTGCGCGAATCATGCCTTTTTGACTAAAAATAATCATTAGGCTAAATCCATTGCTGGACATAGTCCTACGGTGCTACGCTACTTACTACCAGTCTGCAACCCGGGCACATAACCCTTTTGCAATGATTGATTTTATTAAGCTTTGAGGACAATGATACTATAGAGAGTTCCTTAACCCTTATACTTGTAACAAACATATACCTATATGTAACCAAACCTTGTCGTAAGTATAAACTAACCTTTACAACCCTTCGCGTTGATGTCACAGGCGACACGTTCCGTCTCGCTTTCCTGCAGGGCTTCCTGGGTAGAATTATAGCCCGTCGCACAGGTATTGGGTGTCGTTCATCCAGTTTAAGTAGAAATATTAGGTAAATGGGGTGGTTTTATAACTCTAACGTAACGTTGCACGCGTCAATAGAGAATATTTTAAGTTCCTACCCATACACAGGTATGTGTTTAAATGTGTATCCAAATATAGCCTCCGTCGCGGCCTCGCTGCGATCGGCGGAAGCTCGCGAAGGACTTTGGATCGGTCGAAAGGTAGTGGGAATATCTTGAAAATACCTATATGAGTGAAACTGATATATTATTTTTTCGTATATATCGGTGGGAATATCTTGAAAGTACCTATATGAGTTAAACTGATATATAATTTATTAGTGTATATATTTTGAGTTATGATTTAATCCATTTGTCTATGGAACTGTTTCATTGACCTTAGTTTGGTTTATTTTCCATTGTTTATCGCAAACAATGTGTTAATAAAATGAAAATAAGATCGTAACATCACGCCTGTAATCTCCGAAGGGGTAGGCAGAGCAGTGTAGTACACCTCCACGTTTCACTAGTTATGTTTAAGTTCCACAATGGAATAGGTGGTGAGCATAGTGTCATACACCGGACACTCATCCATACTCCGAGTCACTACTAGGAATTCTAAATTAAAAATTTCCAATAGTACCCGACCCGAGATTTGAACCCAGGACCTCCCGATCGCCAATCGTGAAAATAAGAAAATGAAAAAACAGTAGCTACGACCATATAGTCATAACTGAAACAATTTAACCGGAAAATGAACATTTTACTTTGTTAGGAAGAACAGAGATGCAACATATTTCCGTCTCCCTCGTCGCGCTGCGCCCGGTTTAATTAAACTATAATGCATATACCTACCATCTGTAAGGGCGTGTTGATTACGTTACCTGCGGACGATACTGCGCTATTAGATTGAATGAGATGTGTACAATGCCACTTAGGTTCTAGGACACGGTCGTGATGGAAACGAGCCAAGTAACAATATAACACCGCGGCTCGATTTCTCTGTTGCCATGAAGAGGAGTATAGTACAGTCTACGTCTCAGGAGTCACTTTATACATTCCACCATGGAATAGAGCGAAGTATAAAATGGTTTAAAAATAATGTCTTTGTATTACCCCGGTGATTTAAGTTGTTAGGACATGCATAGAGAGATATGAATAATGAATGTGGAAAAATAACGGCAGGTTTGTCAGAATAGATATATTTGGCATTTCATTCTCTCTGCCTACCCGTTCGGATCCTGGTGTGATGATATAAAAATAAGAATGATATGTCATTATTATCCAATTATGGAATTGTTTGCAGAAACATAAACGGATTTTAAGCAGTCATTGACATGTGCTTGGTGGTCATAAATACCTCTGCCAATCATACAAAGAGACCAGAATTCGATTCTTGAATGATGTTGTATGTATACTTGGGTTTGATCCACGTAACGTGCTATGGCAATAACTTGAATGAGTGTCATTATACAATGGAAAAAACAAGTTAAGACGGTTCAATGACATAAAAACAACGTCCTTGAAGTTCTGTAAATATGCCTAGATTAGTTCGCGCTCACCTACATTCTCTCTCAGTTTCTAAGACTAAGGGCACTGAATAGGGACAGCAACCTTGATATATTCAAAGAAAGCTGGAGGCTGAATGATATTTCTTATGAAAACGAAATACGATATAAAGCCGCATTCATAATCTTAAACTGTTCACAGTGCTACGAGGTGCTACGTCAGTCCTACGTAGCAACCTACGCTCATTTACGTCACCCTTCCGTAGCAATCTACGTGCGCTAAATAGCTACGTCGTAGTTTATAACATAAATTTTATTATTATTATATTGTCACCCCAGCTGCCTTAAGGTAGGATGAGAGCATCGGGTGCAATACATCTGTACAGATTTACCGCGTTTTTTTTTTTTAATTTATTACTTCTTCGTATTCACGCGTCCGTTTCGAAGATTGACTGGTCCATTAGCGTGTGCCTGATTTATTCAGGACTTCTGGTCAAAATAGATTATTTGGTCTGCCTAAGTATCTGTATCCATCAACATTGTATATACAGAACTAATTAAAATCTAGGTGTTCATATGACTGGGTTGACCCCAGACTATAGTCGCACCCTTGTGATTCCAAGAGGAGACTCCATATAGTAAATGGCTGTTGATGATGATATGGAATATATTTTATTTGGTCTTTATTGTTAACAAAGACATAACTCTCTCTCCTTCTCGCTCCCTATCTGCATACTGTTCCTCTTGTAGATCGTGACTCTGAGTTGATGACGTGAAGAAATATGCAAAAGGCGATCATATGTATATACAAATTATCTGAATCATGTCTTTTTTCACATTAATAATCTAGCTCGAGATAGTCGCAGATGGTCCCAAAGGGATTGAGTCTGTAATCTTGACATTCGTTCACACAAAGCAAGCACCGCACAGGTACTTGTACATGATAAGAGTATCATTTGCTGATAAAATATCATTGTCACTTTGGTATTAAGAAGAGATATAATTTCGATTGATAAGTCTCAAACATATCTGTCGATAATGTTCGAGTACATACATTCTTTTTAATACAACATTGATAAGTACAAGTGAATTGATACGTTCCATACACCAAAACGAAACAATAATGTCAGTATGATGAGTCGCAAGCTTTAAGCATAATTCGTAAAATACTCACATGGGTCAATTACATAATAAAAACAAATAACCAACCCATTAATCATTCCACCGTTGGAATATGGGTCTCATCTCAAATTAAGAGGATTAAACACCATACACGTAGGTAGGTAGGTAGGTAGGTAGACAAGTAGGAGTTGGCTGACTTCAAACATCTTAGAATATTTTTTTTTTATAAATTCCAAGGTGTGCAGATTACTGAGAGGCTGAATTTTGAACGACTAGGCGATCACTGCTCAATGATTTACGACCAACTAAATAACAATCTGGGTCTCCTCTCATATTGAGACAGTTAAGATAGATAAGCTAAGAGCTGCCTTTTAAAAAGGAAATAATGGACATTTTCATAGATATAATGCATCGTTGATTGACTTTACCTATAAAACTATCTACATATATTAGATCCCTTTCTCTCTTTCTGATCTTTTGCTGTTTATGTGAAGAAACTACAAAATACCTTTAGTGAGATGCGGCGGCAAGGAGGACGGCTTGATGGGCTTGAACTCTTGCTGGCCAGTGTTGGCGTTGCACGTCTTGGCCGGCACGTTGGGCCGCTCCAGCGACGAACAGCGCTAGAACATTCGTGTTAGACATTTATCTTTAGATATATCCGCAGAACTCAGATATGAGTTGAAGATTCAAATGTAATATGGCTAAGTGTTTACAGATATCGACATAATATTTACGTAGGTGAAGAAATGATTGAGTAAATCGATCACTCTGAGTTCTGTCTAACATAAAATATAGAGGTTTTTTTTAATGGATTGTGTATAGGGGGTCTTATTTTTATAATTTGTTTCAACAGTGACAGTTACAATGATTCGTCATAGGTTTTTATATTAATGATGAATCTGATAAAAAGTATGTCAGTATTACATATTGGTATTAATCTAGTTTAAGGCTTGAATTTATTTTTAGGTGAACACTTTTCATTTTTTTTATTGTTTTATAATATATACTGACAAAAAACTTGAATATAATCATATAAATGTACCACTAATGTTGGTCATAATAAACATGGATTTCGTTATAAATGAAGATGTACATATAAATGGATGACATGATAAATGCAAGCTATAGATTGCGGCCAACTAGTGGAGCAAGCGTGATGAGAATACGAGAGGTAGTGCAGGAGAGTATGGGTGTGTATATGTGGGTGAAAGGTTGTTGTGTATGTGGAGGTAGAGGATTGTGCGAGAAAGGGGATTGTTGTATGGGAAGGGGATATGGCGGCGGCGGGGCAGGGGAGGGGAGGGGGGGGGTGTGTGTGTGGAGGCGAATTGTTAGTAGGCGTACTCACGGTGGGCAGCGGCGGGCGCGTGTCGCCGAAGGTGTGCGGCGCCAGCGCCGGCCGCGCGTGCGCGCGCTCCGACCCTGCCCAGCGCAACCTCACGTCAGCTACGTCTACGTATATAGTGACTCCCCGTTCACACCCACCGTACTACGGCCCAGAGTTAGTTGCACCGACATCCAAAATGGTTTTCACTTTCAACAACGGCCGTATTTAAACATTATTTTAGGAATGTTTTCAATATGTGGTGCTTATTAGATAGAACAAAACAAAAGCTGCGTGTGGCTCGAGGCCCGTACCGGCGGAGATGGTGTGCGGGCGCGCGGCCATGATGGCGCAGGCGGCGCGCTCGAACTGCGCCGTGTCCTTCAGCTCGGGCCACGTCGCCGCTGCGCCCGCAACACACACACCATACTATACTACGTTATATAAACTATATTATAAATGAAATAGATACACACATATAAAAAGGACCAGTAGTTTGTACCTATTCCTATAAAGAATTAGGCGAAACAAACGATATCCATCAACTCGAAAGTACGCGATATTACATAAACGTACAAAATCATTATAAAAGCCTGTCGTAAACACTACACTCACTAAACAAAAAACCCACAGGTCAGTATTAAACAAACACTAAAATCGCACGATACCTTGCAATGATATAAATATGATAAATATGTAGATATTTTCAAAAATATCGTTACCGGCGTTTAATATGTCGGGAGTCGTGTCGTCTGTGATGTCGTCTGTCGCTTTCGAAGGTGTCACACACTCGCTACTTACGCTCTGGTTGTCAGAGCTCTGAAATTGAATAAAAAAAAAAACTAAATTATATGTCATTCGTACAATATTTAAAAAATCAACTTTCTATTAAATATAAACCCGTAAACTCGAACTTGAAACCTGCACAATGTCGTCACAGTGCCTGTACATTACTCAAAACCGCCTGTCATAAGACTTTTTATAGGACTTTTTATAGGACTGTAAGAAAATGTTAGTCATTTCTCCTGTGGGATGAGTTCACAAATCATTTACAAACCAATAAGACCGTTTTGTATATCTTATATTTAACAAATTTACGTGCATATTTTTACAGGAATTTTTACAATGTATATGAAATATAATAATGTTCGAGTCGGAGTAGTATTTGTTTGGAAAAACACGATATGTACCTACAGTTTTCTTGTATGCACTCTTTAGATCCTTAGTAGAACACATCTCATATGTGTGTTATAGTGAATCGTATTACTCAAATGAAAATGAGTTGAGACTTACTAATGAGAATGAATTTTTTTTTAAAGAAAAAAAATTGAAATAATTGCCGTGATAATTATATAAACGTGTTTAATTGTGTGTTGCCACCTATAACCAGATACCGATAATACACAATACCTTCTAGAAACGTCTCTAGAAGTTGGAAACATCGAAATATATAAATAGAATACGTAAATGAAAAAATATTGAAAAATTAAATGAAAATGAAAAGTTACATGATCGTTTTCGCGTCGTTGCAAAGCGTCCTGCGAACGGAACCCGGAGTCCGAGCTGCACACGCTCGCCAACCGACTGACGGACTATATTTTGTAAAATGAAAACAAATAAAAAATAGAAGGAAAAATAAAATAAAAACAGAAAAAAACATTACGAATAAAACTATAGTTTATGCTCTCGGTCTACCCCGTAGTGTAACTGGTGTGACAATAAAATAATAATAATAAAATTATATTATAGTGACAATGAACAAAATTATTTTTCAATTAAAAAAAATCGATAAACAAAACAAATAAGGAGTTTAAGTTAGTTTCAACTAATTTGATCGCCAACTATTATTAAGCAAACCAGGAATTGAATCAACAGCCCGTCTACAACATCCGACCGTCGATGAGATACCTAACGTTATTGGATCGTTAGTTGTCTTTATTGTGACATTTCTGACATTTGAATAACAATAATAATGAAAATGGAGTCGAG
>DWEC01001961.1:0-12394 GCA_018245735.1 Microceris miodesmiata
TAGGTGCCCAGAATTGATGAGTTGTTAAAAATTTAAATCGGTTCGTTTTTCTTTATTTATTCATTTATGCTTCATATGTAATACCTACGTGGCAAGTTTTTTATTGTTATGGAAAAAACATGAGAAATACATTTGAATTAAATCATTTATTATTCTATAACAAGTACCTCAACGGATATAATTATGATGTCCATTATTCAATACGTAAAACATATTCCATGTAATAGTATTCAGACGGCGGCGGCGTGAAAGATCTATTATTAAGTGAATTAAAAAAAATATTGATTCAAAATTTTAAACAACACTTAAAGCATTCGCAAGTTCTAGCATTTAATAAAGTGGAGTTAGTTTTCGCGCCAATTCACCGCCGGCAGTGAGAATTTCTCGTCTCAATATTATCCGCAAGAAGTGAGCGACGCGATGTCATCGTCGTGTCTGTGCTCCAAACTCTAGGATTTCAATATATATTTTCTGTACTAAGACTTCCTTTACCAAACATGATAACATCGTTTTCACTAGTTATTAGGTCAAATAGCTGTATTTTATAAAAACTACAGAAATTTTCGACTACAGTAACTACTACATATATACATATTTAGCTTCAGGATTACAGGCGTGTAAGGGGTTCCAACCATCTCAGAAGCCCAGTTAACGTTACCTGCACTTGGTGCGCTATACCGCAACCAGCCGGTCGCCAGGGCCTAGTCTGTTATAGCAGGGTGCACCGCACCAGACCATTTAGGCTGCGCTATAGCGCGCCTAAATAGGCACGGCTAAATATCTTGGCTGCCGACGGGCAACAGCGACGGCAGTGCGAAAAGCTGTGCCCTGCAATCTCCAACCCGCATGCCCAGTGTGGAGATTACGGGCATAAACGTCCTTTTGGTTATGTCCAGCGCTGGACTGAGATAGGCTGATGATGTTGATGATTATAGGCGTAATGTAACGGTTTTTTTTACTATCCAGAGCAGCCATGGATTTATATCTAACCTCAAAAAGCATAAAACACTTAAATAAAATCGGATTACAGAACGGAAACCTGCATAGCATCTGTATGACTGCACCTCAATGACTTCTGTCAGACTTCAAGAGCCAATAACAAACCAGTTTATCGCTCTGCTATTGGGTGCAGGTCTCCGGTCGGAACGAAAAGGACTTGTCAGACTTCGCTCAACTTAGAGAACGTTAAAGCGCGCAAGTTGCCCAGAGTGATACTTAGTATTAAAATGGTACATAAGTTTTGAATGAGGACACAAATTCCCAACTAAGGAGTGGTAAGCTGATTTCTAAGCTACTAAGCTACGAGTTACATGCAAGTGGTTTATATGACACTATTTGGTTTTCTCAAGTAACTCAGTTTTATTCCACTAAACTAGAATTCGTGACAAGTTGCGTCGATTGAAAAGTTTCTAAAGTTGCATACAATAGTGCGGTTACAAATAATGAAATCTATTATGCAATAATGGTTGTGACTTATAACGTTACATTTTGTCAGTTTTTAATAGACACTGGATTAAAAAAGTGTCTTGTGTCGGTTTAGTGTTTTTTGGTCAAGGAAGCTGCTCTTCAACAATCACTTGAACAATTAGAGAACAAAACGTTCTATATAAGTGAAATTTGTTAAGATTGAAGTTTAAACCATATTTTTGTTTTTCAATTGTTAAATTTGTTGTACTTTTAAATCCGTTTCTCAGAATAGACATACATACGTATTCGTAAACACTAGAGGCCAAAAACACACACATACATATATTCATGCCAAATCCCTTACGGAATAGGCGAAGGAAATCTAAATCAAGATGGAAAAAGTAATGTACCGAAAAATTATACCAAAGAACTAAGAAAATGACTATATATTTAGAGATACTAACAAACTTAAAAACATTTACGAGACCGTTTTGTGCATAAGAAACGGGTACATATAAAATGCTGTTACTGACACAAACAGAAATGCTCATGAAAACACTAAAGCGATAAATATAAATACTAGCAGCTATATAACATTGCAAAGCAGTTAATTTAAAGTTATCACCCCAGTGGTATCAACTACACGTGAGTTGGTAGTGCAACTAGCGATGATTTGAAATATGACTTTACTGCGCCGGAGATGTATAGTTATTGCGTTTAGCGCGAAACTCTAAGCTCCTACTTTATTCATTTAAACAATCTTAATAAATATATTATCATGCAGCATATAACTATTATTACGATACAGCATATACTCGTAACTAATATTACGGTACAGCATATACTCGTAACTAATATTACGGTATAACAAAGTAACGGCGTTTTCTTAAGACATATATTTATAAGTAAACCTTAGACTATGTTTTGAATCAATTAGAATTTAGTAAAATATGTTTAATGTTAAAAAATAACAGACAGAAATAGTATTACCATGCAGCATATAACTTATACTATTACGGTACGGCATATTATATTTAATTTTACGGTATTACAATGTACCAACGCGTTTTCTTAAAACGTTTCTTTATAAGTAAATTTTAGACTACTTGGACTTACGAATAACTGCAATTCAATTAAACTTTTTTAACATGACGAAGTAACAATCTCAAGCCTTTCCACGATGGGATATCCAACATAACTGATGAGTGGTGGGAGTGAACTAGACTCTTCTACCTACCCGTTGGCGAAGTATAAATTTGATATTTGTTAAGAAATCTAAAATTGTTGATCAATAGTTTTTATCTCAGCTCTTGTGACAAAAAATTCTT
This sequence comes from Microceris miodesmiata, assembly GCA_018245735.1. NCBI lineage: Eukaryota > Metazoa > Arthropoda > Insecta > Lepidoptera > Hesperiidae > Microceris > Microceris miodesmiata. The sequence continues at coordinate 2,736 of DWEC01001961.1, forward strand.
AATAATGTTATGAGTTATGATTTATTTGCATAATAATAATGATAATAATGTTGTACGTCAAACAACAATAGAATTTTTGACTATGAACGTCGCAGACGCCTAGTAAAGATACGTTGTCTCCTCTAAAGAGGGTTCGTATCACAACTACTTCGTGTACACAGGAAGCCTTTTTATAGGTCATCAACCTGCGCGTTGCATACGTGTACAAGTGTGAGGGCTAGAGAGGAGAGTGTGTTTTTGTTGAAGAAATATATAATAATTACATGGGAATTTCACTTAAAAAAATTAAACATAAAAATCTATCTCATTTCTTAAACGAGAACATGTATGTAACCGTTTTCGGTGTATGAACTTTATTTATTTGAATCTTATTACATTTTTTCGTCTAAGGCATTCATAAAATGAATGTTTCAATTATTACCTTAAATATGTACTAGACAAGACTGTGTAAAAATTAGACATGAAATGGAAAAAAAATATTTAAAACGTATATTAATATGAAAGAAGTAAATAATTTCTCATATACATATGTATAAAATAAAATAAATGTAAAAGAAAGCTTTTGTTAAAAAAACGAACATATAATTCTATATAAAACAGTATGTCACAAAATCATTTCGAGCTTTAAAAAACTGCTGCCACTCATATTTCCTACTCTCTTATACAAACTTCGCTCTTGCAATACCAATCCAGTTTAATCCATACCAATCATGCCATACCAATACGAACAATCCACAAATATAAGCATCACTTTCAGTGAGGCTGTAGCCTTGACGCGGTTGCATATTGCAAACCATTAGTGATTCCGGACCCAGGCGGCCCTTGGTTGCTTCGAAGGATATGTTTAAAAGCCGGTTGCTATCAGTAGATAACGGTCGCACAACCTTGTATCGAGCCTTCTGCGCTACGCCTTACTTAAAACGCCTACAAACTAGTTATCCAGTAATAACTGTTTACAACTAACCGATGTAGTCTGAACTAGCCACGTGACCAGAGTTAGGTAGTACTTGTTACTAACCAATTATTGCTTTTAACATAAGTACCGTATAAGATACTACAAGATAATAGATTAATAAGTTGCACGAGTTTAAAATGTTTAAACCTCTATAAGGTTTAATATATATTTTCACTCGAAACTTTACAGGGCAGAGGCCTGTTTATTGTGTTTGTTAAACACTAACAGATGTCAAAAATAGTCCCCGCGCAATGCGTGATCTGTGCCGAAGTAATTCATCTAGTTAATCCGGGTTAAGGGCCCTTCAAACGAGTTTGATGCCCACTGTCTCCGCGATGGCTATATCCTGCTATATCGTACGACCCATCTGCTAACAACATTTGCAATATTAATTATGCCAGTTCGCCGGGCGTCATGCCACTAGGCTAAACATCAGTAAAGTAGCCCAGTTTGAATTGAATATAAATGTCTTCTTTAGTATGAAAGTAGGATTTTGGATTGTATTATAAATTCTAATTCAGTATATTCAGTTATTTTTTAACACTAAATAGAGACACATTCTTCAAAGTCTAAAAATATAGCTGTATAATAAATATAAATTGAAAATATTTTTACGTATAAAATACTACAGTGTGTAGTTTATTTTATATGTCACGTCAAGTATGATACCCCGCACTCGAATCAGTACTATTATATCAACGAAATTATTCGCTTCGGTATTTATCCACTCGTTTTGGAGATCAGCTTCAATTATATATTGTTGAAATAACATACAATACACTGAAAATAGTACGCAAATAAAATCAGAGTTAATTAAAAAAAACAATCAACGGTTCAAAAATTATTAAACAATAAAAATTGAGACCATTAAACCTATAATATTTGTGAATCTGCAAGGAGACTCGTGTCCAACAATGGAACGATAAAGCTTGACGACGAAATTATTATAGCAAAAATAAATTATTGTATTGTACAATCGCGAACACACATATACACGCATATATATGTACATATGGACATGTATATATGCAGGTAGTTAAATACATACATGTATGTACTTATATGTATTTATTCCCGGGAACATTCGTATGAACTGTGGGCTCTGTGCAAACATTTGCGTGCGAGGTCATGTCCGGGTTAATATCACACAATTCGCAATGGTAACAGATTAAACAATATACGGCGACAGTTCCGCGGGGACAGTTTCAGTTTCCATAACTGTTGTGCAGTAAAAATCATATCCGACTTCCGTTACGAGCTTGAAAACTTCTTTCATTTATTGCCCGCGTTAAAGCTAATGCGAATGGAAATGGTAAAAGATACGATATTTTATCGATTATAATAAAAATATCGATATTTAGTGTCAGTGTCGATGTGATGTGTTCTCTACACTGATCTAGGTGGGGACTTCGAATATATTGAGTTTGTGCTAAGTAGTTGAGATGTATTGGTATCAATGTCCGTGAGAAAAGCATATACGAGTATATCACCCTCTAACGTTTCGAGAGAATTAACATGTAAATGTGACAGTTTTGCTTTCTGTTACTTCTTACCAAAACAATATTTAATATATACGATTTTAAAGGAAATTTTATTAAATTTTGATTAAAGACTGGATAAATTTATATTGAGCTAGATATTGTATGTAGTTATGTGTATAAAAATACGGGTCGAAGACCAGAAATACACTAGTAAGTGCGGAAACGGTTATGGGGAGTGCCACAAACGGTTTGTAAGGGATACGAACGCGCGCGGTGTTGCTCAACTTTACACATCGTTGGTCATCTGTAACCAAATCAGGAAGCTTATCTGTTTAGCTACTTATTAAAAAACAGCTTCCCACTTTTTCCAATAAGAATATTTAACAAATACTGGTAATTATAACACATTTTTTTCATTATTAAAACATTAGGGATGCTGAGAGTATTTGCATCATCATCATTATCGTCAGCATATCTTAGTCCACTGCTGGATATAGGCCTACCCTAAAAGGGGGCTTATGCCCATTATCTCCACGCCGGGCATGCGGGTTGGAGATCGTAGGGCACGGCTTTTCGCACCGCCGAGCCCTGGCCGCCGCTGCTGCCCGTCGGTGGCCAGGGCACTTAGCATACATTATTATAATTAGAAATAAACCTAACTCGCAGTTGTAGTTATTTTATTACGTCCTCCGCTGTGACCACGCCGTAATCAGCGTCACCTCATTCAGGCGGATCTTGATCAGGTGCGAAACTGGTCTTCCATCCCAAAAAACAAACGAATTAATACGACACAAAATTCAATCAGTTTTGTTTGAAAAACATCAATTAAATCGATACTTCATTTAATCAGTTTCACTGATAATAGTTAGTGAAAGATTAAACATTTTTTGCTGGCGATAAACCGGGCACAGTGCATAAATTTGAAGCAAGCAGCGAATGATGTCTACTTTGTGAGGACACATTAATCAATGAGAGATGATTAATCAACGCGAACACCCGAACCCGTTGGCTTGATGGATTAGCCTCCACATGGTACTGCATAATTTTCTAACTGCTGCCACCTGTGTCCTGCTCAAAGGCGGTAGAAATCGTGTTTTGTTTATTCCTTTTCTTTAAAACTAGCAACTACGACTAGTTACATGATCATAGCTAAGTGGTCATTGCAATGTCTATCACTGACTTATTTTATGAAGACTTGATCCTTCAGCATCATTGATTTATCTGTTATTGAGTATATTATAATTATGAAGGTAAGTATAAAAAAGTGTCTGAAATAATGGAACAACTTTATGCGGACTATATATAATGTATATTATTGAAATTAAGCACATTTAGGTACCTATACATAAATTACGGTCTCAAATACACTCAAGTACATTATTATTTTATAACTGTGAAACTTTCTACAATTCAATATGACTGAAAATTAAAAAGGTTACGATTTAAATAGGTTTAGTTAAAAAAAAAACAATTCTGTGTCTATTTAATTACAGCTTACATTTGTTCTAAATAAGAAACGAGCTTGTAAGAAGAAAAGTATGAAAAAAATTTGAACAAAGAAATTCTACTTGGCATTTACAATAGAACTGTTTCAATAAAACAGTACATTACTTATTTCAATACCGATCTCTTGATATATTTTATGAAATTATTAGTCTGTCATGAACAAAAACACAAATCACACACACACGCGTATAAAATATACACACATACAAAAACCCGATCACTGAAGGTAAAAGCTGTTCTAGTAAAAATATCATTTTATATTTTTCCTTTAAGGGTTTTATTTAGAAATCCGTTAACAAGAAATATGTTAGAGCTTGTTACCTAACGAAGTATTTCGTTGCCTTTGGCGGTTACGATGGAGATTGGCAACCTCAAATCCGACCAAATCCTACCTAGCGAAACCTTTCGCCGTGAAAAAATAAGCAAAATCGTCTCAAAACAGCTATTGTTACTTCACAAACATAGGTTAGACACATTAGGATTTTGTCGTAAACCCCACAAGTTTTATGTAAGTATGTATACAGTATTATGTACATAGGTACTCGTATACATACATATATGAAAGGGCCGATTACGTACCATCAATTCATGTATTAAAAACAAGTTGAATAAGTTTTTCTTAAGATATATACGAGTATATCTCAAGTTCTTACCTAATCCTGATATAAAAGTATTGACCTGTTATGTTATGACGATACATAAACTAATATGTACACAGTTATAGAGAAGGCAGTCGGTTGAAGGTTGTATTTATGTATAGGGAAGCTTTTGTACAAACTATATCCACTAAATTTACTTATATCATTATCCGAAAGTCCCTTTTTATCCCGATATTTTTGTATACGCACCTAATAAGGTGGTTTCTATCAATTTATAATAATATATCTATAAGGTATAATATGTACAATGTTAATGGAAGCCATTTCCTCGGCGTGTCCATTAGGATAGTGGTTTAGTCACTAGTTATAATTTAATTAATCAATTTCAATCTATATTGATTTGTTTCTGGAATTAATTTGAGTTGTACTTATCAAATTCATCCTTTGTAATTATTATTACATTTTCTTATACTTGCATTAGAGTTTCATTTCAACTTCAGTTAAGATGAAATACGAGAAATAATGAATTGTTCGTAATTATCAATATGCAAAATAATTAAATCAGAAAGAGTTCGCACATTACTTTTGAAATTTAGATGACAAAGCTAATGATATTGCGCGATATAATTTGTATAATAACATTCGAGTATGAAGTGTTTAATTAATTTCACGTTGATGCGGCTCCACTGACAAGCGCTGCGCACACAGGGGATTATTTCGACCGCGGATTATTCCTTTACGATTACATTTGTACGATGACAGGAAATTACGGTGTCTCTATTAATTTGATATCATTATTCAATGTTACTGTAAAGCCTTTTACGCGCAATGTGGTTTAAAATGCAACGTTGGAAATATTGATATTTCGTGTATTGTTTTTGTTATAGCTATAGGCGTTTCCGTTTTCGTTCGTTGAAATGATTTTTATATAGATATTATTTCATTAGTATTCATCATTATATTAGCGTCTATTGTTCTATTCCTAGACAGAGGCTTACACAAGCTGTGCCAAAACACTCGGTTCTTTCTCGATCTCATACAGGTGCTACTGCCTGAATTTATAATATATTTTCTTAATCTATTCACGAAAAAAAATTAAAACTACAACGTGTATATCTTTGTCGTTCAAACCTAACTTCTTCAAACAACTGGTACATGTATATGATATATATATAATATTGTAATGGATTAAGATTCGTTAATGTAATTAATTGATCCTTATTAATTTAATTTCGTTGTTACTATCAACATTTATTGTAGCTGTACTACATTATATTTCATTGTTTTTGCAGTTTAAAACGAATTTATAAAACAGAATGGTTTTAAGAAGGATGGAGTGCTGACGTGTACATTATCTACAGCTAGCATCAATTTAACGCTTTACATAATACCTACCGCGATATTAAATAAAATTAGAAACACGAAATCAAATCATTAGACCAAAAAATCTAAATAATGTATCAACACAGTCATAACTGTCGCGTTATGAACCGTGTAATGACGTCGATAGGTCAGTATGAATTTGTGGTTGTCTAGTCTTGTGTCGGTGGCGCCATCTATTTCAAGATGTTCCGTTCCAGTTGCCGCGGGTATATTTAGCGCTGTACTAGACGTAATTTGTGCAACGATTTCAGATGGAAGCGTTTTGCGTCGCCTGATCGGATTGCTTAGTGTATTCCGCTTCATTAGCTGGACAAGTCCGCAATTCGCATCCAGTGCGGAATGTTCCGGGATTAGCACCTTGTGTTATGTCATGTACATATGTAGTTATCCACGAAGCTTGTACACCTTTGTAGCATTTGGGTAGTAATATCTCAACGGCAGTTGCTATAAGTGAATATGAAGTTATCTAAATTGAATTTGAACTTGTTTTGTCCTTTCCGATATGAAAGATTTGAAGTAAGACTTGATAAAATTAGTTACTTATACTATAACAGCCTGTATTCGTCCGAATGGGTAGGTAGAGAATCGTAGTACACTCCCAAGATTTATTAGTTATGGTATACGTCCCACCATGAAATAGGAAGTGGTCCTATTGCCATACACCGGATAAAAATCTAGACGTTGTGTTACTTTTAGAATGTTTAATTTTAGAAACCTATTAATATCTTGCCCCACCCCGGGCCTCAGTCCAAGGAACTTTTAATCAGCAATCGGAATTGTAATCACTCGGCCAACGAGGTAGCCAGTTATTAGTTATCTATAATACCGAAAAATCGTAATAGATCAAAAACCTAGAAATATTAAATACACATAGATATCATTTCAACATTATTGATATAAAACAAGATAAAAGGTCCTATTTGTTACACTAAAAACTCAATATATCTCTCGGCTTTCATAGTAACTATAGTTAGGAGTCTTTGTACGTACAAATTGTTGGGTTCCAAAAAGGAACATTGACCAATCCATTACAACCCTCATATATCAAAAGCATTCACTTTAACGCATCCGTTAATTTAATCACATACGTATCCATTTGAGCAGTCTTTACTGCGTATAGAAAACCTTACGAAAATAGCCTTTTAAAAAAAAGACGAGAGTTTAAATGGCGTACAAAAAATTCACCAAACTACTCCCTTGCTACAATATTGTATTGTATTAGTCATATTTTTACACTAAGAAGCTCCATCATTTTGCTCATTCATTTTATTAACCTGTCACTAAATATCAAATCTGTGTATTGTTCGTGTGTCTCTAATAAATGGTCTGTACGCAAATTTCTACCAAAATAAGTAATATGCACAAATCCCGTGTAAGTGGATCTGTAATAACTCTCAATGAGAATGTGTATCATTAAACCTCAAATGAAATATGATAGGTCAAAGTGGATACTGCAATACAAATGCTCTCGGTATACCGCTTGCTTTATTCCGCAGTATACTTTATACTTACTATTGACGGCGCGTCACCAATCACATAGACATCCGTCTCCTGCCGATCGCTGCCAGGAAACAATACAACGCATTGGACTGTTCATCGCACCGGCGGATCGTACTCATCTGTATATAGAAACAAGGATAACACAGAACAAAGAATGTAGGAAATATTCCATTAATTGAAGTGAGAGATAAAATATTTGCGATAGTACGCATTGATTTATCTATGTGTTTTAATTGTTTTTTAAAACACAATTTTTCAATTGACTTGTAACTTCACTTACTTGCGTTTATATATTTAAGCCGATAAGTACTCGTATATGTATAATCAGGTGAATAAATACTCACGAAATATTTAATAGTGATTTGTAACTGTAATGTAACGTAACATAACGGCTACATTCTCAGAAGGGGTAGGCAGAGAATTGTAACACTCGCATGTTTCACCAGTTACGTTTACGTCCCTCAATTTTGGTGAGCCTATTGCCATAAACAGGGGCTGTATGTAATTTAGGAAATTATGTTTCATATATTTCTAAATAGTATATCATCATGTAATTTCATGTAATTCTGATGACAATCAAAATGAGCGGTACCATCTAGCTGAGCTGGTCACTAAGCGAAGATCGGACTAGTGTATTTAATAAATAATACAAATGTAACTTTTGACTAACGTGGGAGTGTGATACATTCTTCTACCTACCCCTTCGGGGATTACAGGCATAATGTTACGTTTATATAACTTTTGAGTAGTTTTAATGTATCATTTAATAGCATTTAATTAATAAGTCACAATCACTTGATCCCTTGAAGCATAGTAGGAGCTCGGCTCACCAGACGCGGTGCTGCGGGGAATCCCATTAAAAACGCAGGCGGAACTGAACGCAAAAGCCTAGTAATGAATAATTATGCTAGTTGTTGAGAGACTCGCTGTTACGCGTTTCAGGTCACGTGTAGAAATCTGTGGAAAATCGTATAGAAATCTACATAATAAAGTTTTAAGATATTATGAAGCAAAATAAATGTTTCTGTGTACTGAACATGTTTCATTTGAAACTAAATATGACTTCGATTAAACAAAGCCTTAAAAAAGTGGACTACTATATGAATTTGATCGATTTTTTAATTTCACTAAATGGGATTGAAGTGATTTCGACATAATTGCTCGTGCCATTATATTATTTTATAAGTCAGAACCCAAAGGAGCAATGATTTTGGAGAAATGCGCTAGGTATCTATTTAAATCTCCAGGATGGAGTTATTTCCCGCTCGGTGCTACTTACCTACCCCGTGAGGAACCTGGCGTGAAGACACAATATTAATCGTATATAAGAAAGCCAATCATCATTCTGAATACCCGTGGATAATTAATAATCCTATAAGTATATTGGGATATTCGATGTTCAAAATAAATAGAAATAGCTGCTAGTATTTTCATTACTAAAAATACTGGAAATATTATCTATGGAAGTGTTTGTGTCGTCCTTGAAACCCGGCGTAACAAAAAACATTCGTATCCAACCTCCATACTTTAGCTGTAATATAAAATTGTATATATTCATACTAGTACCTATATGTATATAAGTTTGTTATCTTTGAAGTCGACCGTACTTAAAAAAATATATTAATTTTATTATGTTTTATACTTGCTTATTGTACTGCGCTTTTATGTCGCGTATGAGTTTGGTAGCGTACTCTTGTTTTCACTACTATCCATCTACATACCTGCTGTAACACGTTTTATGAATTTCGCTACGGAAATCATATTTATGCATATTGTATCATAACGCTTGCGAGTTGAAATATTCACGTCGCTCCTACGACTGGCGCCTATAAGAAAACGTTTTATAAGAGAACGTTTTAAAATTGACTCGTATAATTTACTATTAAATGTTTCGTGAGTATTTATACACATGACTACCTATATAATTATGTTACCGGCTTAACTTAAGTACATTTTCCGGGATTTAACTGTTACTTTCGGACCTATACGAGGTATTTTACTATGAGTTTCCCCCCATTACAGTGAAGTCACAGTGGAGACTCACGCGTTTAACTAGAAATCACGTTTTCAGATGAAAAGCGCAGCCGATTTGACGGCGATCGTTTCGAATGAAAGTCAGACTTTTAGGTCGCTCACAGAACACGCTTATGTAACTAGGCGGCGCACAGTGGCTAATATGGGTAGGCGTCTGATCAAAAATCAATAACTTTGTAAATACTTTAGATATAAATTTGA
>DWEC01001962.1:0-12393 GCA_018245735.1 Microceris miodesmiata
ATTTTTTTAGCTAGGCTGCTCTTTCCCCCAAGCGCATTTTATCACACTGCACGATTATTATTATTTTGAAAAACTTTCTCTAAGCTTGGGCATGCTTCGCGTAGAACATGTCGAAGTGGAAAATATAATTATATCCTGCGTGAGTTAACCCTACGGCGACACCGTGTGATATTAGACTAATGCAGAGTGAAACAAGAGATTTGTTTTATTTTTAATTGTACTTTATTTACAGAAGAGAATAGATATCTACTTTTATAACTCGAATTACATATTTAAAAATAATGTTAAATGTACTTGGGATACCACTCTGGCAAATATCGAAAATATATTATGACACTTAAACTTTAAATATGTCCTGTATCTATCGCATACAGGATGTGTAATGTAGTTCATGGACTGAAAATAACACTATTTACTTTTATGCAGTCGTATTCGGAATCCGTGCCACAAGACTTGCCGAGCGGGCGCGAGGTGATGAGGATATCTGCAACAGACATCGACGATGGAAACAACTCAATAGTTCATTACAGCCTCGATTCCAATTCGCCGGATCAATCCTATTTTTATATTGATCCAGACAATGGAGTTATTTTTCTAAACAAAACTATTGACGTAAGTTTTACTTATATATGCAATAGTAATGAGGCAACGATCATTTCAAATAAAATCTATACAGTATAATCAATCAATAATGTAATTCGAAGAATAGAACTGAAAGATAAAAGCTTATTACTTACAATTTAAACTTCGCTCATTTTCATTGGTAATTTTAATAAAGATGTTTTCTTTTGTATTAAATTATTATTATTTTTTTTTGTATTTTCTTTTTTCTTTTTTTTTTTTAGTAAATATTATTTCAATTAATAATATTGTTTTTAATTAGAACACTCATTTTATTGATGTCTATAAATCTTTCTAATCCTTATAGAAATTACCGGGATATAAGTTCAAGTTGAGTGCGATAGTAAAAGATATGGGTGATCCACCTCAACAAAGTTCGATTACTTTAGACATTCAAGTCGTAGAATCGAACAAGAAAAGTCCGTCTTTCATAGAAGTTCCCGATGAGCCGATAAGATTAAAAGAAAATTACGCCGACTTTAATACACCTATAGCTACTGTCAGAGCTGTGTAAGTATTTAAAAGCAATTTACTACTAGATTCAAGATTATATATTTTTTTCATGACTTTATTTTTTTTTCTTCAGTGCAATAGGGTATATACCAACATTAATTCGTAACAATCAATTATGTTTATTCATTTTAGATCAAATATACCCGAGGAAAAGAAACTGCAGTTTGAATTAGTAATGGGTCAAACGGAACAAACGAATAAGTGGCACACGTTTGTTTTGGAGCCTGAGGCTGATTCTGCTTACATTAAACTAGGAAACCATTTAGATTATGAAAAAATCACAGATTATACACTGACTGTTAGAATACAGGTAAGTTACATGAAGCATTTAAATTTTGTTTTAATGACTGTACACGTTCTGATAACAACATATTATTTCAGAACAACTATAAATTAGCGGCTGAAACAATAATCCAGATCGAAGTTGAAGATGTCAACGATAATATTCCAATCTTCAGTGAAATAAGATCGGGAAGCGTATTAGAAAACGAACCAGCCGGCACCCCTGTGATGCAAGTGAGAGCTTTCGATGCTGACGGTACATCAGCTAATAATCAAGTGACGTACGAACTAGGAGACCCATCGGACCCGTTTGCAATTGACAGTGTAACAGGAAACATTACAACGTTAAAGATGTTCGATCGTGAAGAGAGGAGTTTTTACAACATTAAAATCATTGCGACGGATAATTCCGAGTCGGCTCTAATTCCCGGCAAACATAACGCTGGGCAGCAAGTGTTCCTCATAGAGATTGCCGATAAAAACGACAACCCGCCCCATTTCACTCAAGACACGTATGTCGCCGAGTCGATAGCCGAGAACGCAAACATTAACGAACTTGTCACGCAAGTCACCGCCGTGGATATTGACACAGGTATAGTTGAGTTACATGTTTGTTAATTAGACACAGCTTAAAATACTTTATCTATTCTGAGAAGTCAACTTGTGTCTATCTTAAGGATAATAATGAACGTCAGGTAGGCGGACATGGATGTATCTTAAACAATTTAATGTCAACAAGTTAAAGCGTCAACAAGTTGACAATAAAATATTTGATTGATTGATTGTTTGAAGTTAACTAACTTACTGTTCTCTTCGTGTATTTTTTTAAATTTAATGATTAATCTTTCAGCTTCTGTGGTGACATATAGCATCGTAGCTGGAAATACGTACGACGCGTTTGTAATTCGGAATTTCACTGGTGAAATTCGAGTTAACAATGAACTAGATTATGAAAACATTACAAGCTACAGTCTCGATGTGAGAGCTTTTGACGGCCAATACGAAGATTACGCAAAAGTTCTTATAAAAATTGAAAATTTAAACGACAATCCACCTGTGTTTTTGGCGAACTACACCAAAACAATTGAAGAAGAAAAACTGTACGAAGGGTGTATCGTCAAGGTTAGTCGTCGATCTTTAAAATTCTTTGTGTTACATTACATGCTATCCCATTACTTAATTTGAGATTGGTATAAAAATTACTTGAAATTAAATGAACCGTGTAGAAAGAAAAGGATATTAGTCTCATTAGTTCATGATAATTTATGACATAATTAATATAACAAGAAACCATCCATGCGGGAAATCCATTCAACCTGCGAAAGATAGCTCAAAGAGGCGCCAGTTAAGACATACTTTTGTTGAGAAGCGAATATATCGCCACAGACAAAATCCTGGCTTTTCTGAATGCAATAGGGTTACATCACAAACTTATTAAGGGCTGTAAGCAGCAAGCAATCTCCTTTAGGCTCAAGGGTTCTGAGTCTTTAAATCGCTTATAATGTCCAATTTCATTCCATAGGTGGAGGCATACGATCCTGACTTGGACCGCAATGAACCCCAAGACATTGTATATTCCTTAGTGAAACACGAACAAAAAGAATTTCTTCAAATCGATAACGACGGCTGTCTAAGGCTTACCAAACCTTTGGACAGAGACCAACCTTCTGGTTTCACAAGATGGCAGATTCTTATCATGGCCGCCGATCATGGAGGAAAGTTAGGATCTGATAGTTTGAGGTCCACGACGGAAGTCATTTTGGAATTAACTGACATCAATGATAACGCGCCTTTTTTAACCAATGTAAGTATCTATTACAAACTTTTTGTCTAGATGTATCAACATATATTTCGATTTGCATTCCATAAATAGGTAATAAACCTTTTGCAATTTTGAGTTTCGTTAATATCAATCAAACTTCAAGAACAAAGGGACGACCTCTAGGAATTTTATTCGGGACAATTCAATTAAGATTTGTTTGTATTGGGGTTAGATTTGGTATTTCACTTCCTTTCATGCCGGTGATTGTAGATTACTGTGTAAGATTACCGCCTCTCATAATTACAGAGCCGCAATTATCTGTTATTTTAAACCTTTTAATACGAGGATCAAACTACATACTACGTAGATTTTAGCGATAAAATACATGCAAGTTTTTTTGTGTATTTTGATTTTTTTCTATTAAAGTACACACTTTATTACAAATTGATAACCTATATTTTGAATATTTCAACATTCCCTACAATTTTTGTTTTTTTGTACGTGTTCAAAAATGAGTAAGATTTTACAAATGAAGTTATGGTTATAGTTATATTAGTTTATTAGATTACCGAGTTAATTTAAGAATCGTTAAGTCAATGTAAGTATAAGATAAATAAGAATTATATTTAAAAAAAAAATCATATACATATATTCTCACATACGAGAACCATATTTTCATAATGTTAAAGATATGCATTGCTCAGTCTTATCTACAAAATTTCAATGGAATGGTTGATAAAATTCAGATTGAAAATTCGCATCGTGACAGTTTACTCCCTGGCTCAATTGTGACATTCTTTGACAAAGTACGGTTGAAGAGAATCAGTTTCTTTTATCGCTTAGGGTAGAATATATTATGAAATTTTGTGGTGTGACACACAAAATTATAAAACAGCATATCATAAATTAACGGCCTTTTTGTATTATTCAGAATGCTAATAATATTATAACATTTTGTTTGCGTTAGTACGTCCTTCCACCTCTCCAATACGAATAGACGCTCCTAGGTCTATGATGAATAAACCGTTAATTTTGTATTTGAAAATCTTTTGTGGGACATTCAATAGTATTCTTTTTACATATTTCTTACTGAATAGAAATAATTCCGTTCATAGCCTTTGTAATTTGATTCTTGGATTAATCGGCGTTAAAAATAAAATCAACGTTCTTAGAAATATAATTCCTAGTCTTACGCGCACGTTGATAAACAATGCTCCCAGAAGAGAGCCCTGAGTTCCCCTACACCGATCTTGAGAGGGATTTCAAAGTGTTCTTGAATTTCACGATTAAGAATGATTGTGGGTACAAACGCTTTGGTTCGGCCTGTCAATTTTTTATGCAAATACCCCAATCGGTAGGCGTTCGGTTTCTTATCTTTGAAACCATTTCTTGGCGGAAGCTCGCCTGATTCTAGAGTCGTTTCACAACGTTTCCCTTCCTAATTGAATAAGTCATTTGAAGTATTTTAAGGCTTTGTCTTTAATGTCCATTGTTGATCGCTAAATATTGGCATTTGATAATTTAATTAAAGACTATATTTTAAACTTGTTAACAGTACAAGAATATTTCTGACAATTGAGTACATTGTAACTATAAATTCCGTCATGAATTTTGTATTTACCCCTGCATAACTTCAATGTTTCGTTCTAAGTATAGCAATTACATTACATGTTTAAGTAAATAATTGTAATAAAAATAATTTGTGGACGATTTAAAACACAATAGAAGTTTTTACGTTATTATCCGTAAATGATACCGTGTTTATAATTAAAATAGAACAAGATAAATATGCGAGTTTTGAGAAACTCATTACTGTTGGTGGCTTGCAGTGCGCTACCCAGTCTAAAGCTGCAATGTTGTAGACACTTTTATGTATGTTAATATGGGATAAACACGCATACAAATGCATTCAAAGCATAATTAGATAACTTAAATAATAAAGAGTGTATTTCACTAATCGAAAGTAATACAAAGCATTACAATTCCGAAATGGAACTTAAACCAAAGAGGTTTTTTAACGCTATATTTAAATTATATCTCTTTTGTTTTTATGTTTAATCTATAATGTTCACGTCTTATAAAATAGGGACAAAACTGAATTATATACAATGCCTTCTCTAGTCAGTATTTGCAATAATGATTTCTTTACTTATGAAACAGATAATTTCTTTAATTGAAAGAGTCGTACGATAACGAGATGGATTTAACGAAACTATTTAAAATTATTAAACTCTGTATACTAGTGATTATGAATATACCGGCTTGACTCACGTACGTTTTTCGGGCTGGCCCGACTAGTTTCGGAGCTGTACGAGGTCCTTCCTCATGAGCTCCCGACGCTTGCAGCGAGTTCGCGGCGGAGACGACGGAGATTTAATAGTAAAATGAATGAAACAGAGTAAAAAACACTTATTAATTGCACAGAGTAGATACACTTTGTAGAAGTTGCAAATGTTAACTTTAATTTCCTCTGCTGACAATCATATAGTCTAGAAATACAATTACCATATTACCAATCATAAACTTTAATTTAACATAATAGTATCTGCTAATCATTTTCATCTATAATTTGGAGAGTTTTACTTTTTAATTCACGCGTCATCAGATACATTCGAATCGATTATAATATTTAGGTACCTACTATTCGGTTTAATCGGAGTAATAAAGACGCTACACTTATTTTACCGTGTAGTGAATGTTAGCAGAACAACTTATTTTTCGGTCTCAGAGGGCGTGGTTTCAATCCCACGTATACACTGAAAGCGACCTCAGTCCGTAATCATTGTTAACTCATTCATATCATTTCAATGTCAAACTCATTTTTATTTATGGTTGACCAGGACTCTTTGACAAAAGCGTTCGATAGCGGCAAAAGCAAACTTGATATGCGCCGAGGATCGTGGTTTCGATTCCCGCCCAGAATATATATTATGTGATGAGCATAAACATTCCTTTTGTGCCCGGGTATCAAAATATCGATATAAATGTATATTTATTTATATATTTATTTTATCAGCCATCTTTTCAGGTTACCATAACATAAGCTCTTTTGATGCTTTTAATAATGATATGGTGATTTTGGGATCAGATAGTGTGTGGAGATGTCTCAAGATATAATTATTATTCATTTATTGTATTATAAAAATATCAATAGCCGCTTTACATAGCATAAAAAAATGCCTGTGTCTAAACAAACCTATACCGATTATATTTTCGATAGCCATTGACTTTCATCAGCTTTAGTTATTTTGAGATCTCAATGTGAGGTCAATGACAGCTAAAAATATTCCAACTTTACATTGTGCTAGAATAATTTTGTTTGCCTAATGGTTGAAACTACGACGCGATATTCCGATTTTCTAATATGAAAAAGTGTAGAAAAACTATTGAATCCTGGCTCTAAAATCATAATTTATTCTCGGCATTAGTCTTTATTTCTCTACACTTCTGTTATTTTTATTTTTATATACCTATTTGCGACAGATAACCTAAAATTATGTAGTTCATTTTTTATTCTGGTCATTTTTAAATATTCATATATTGAAACCACAAATGCACGTGTATTGTAAGACCTATAGATACACAAACAAAACTAGTTTTAAATTACTCATAACTAAAAGTCTTATTACATGATGCACACAACGGCCTTGATTTTTCATATAGTTTTTTTTTTTAATCAGATGTCATATTAAAAACAATTGACTAACGCATTACGAAAACATCGCATTTCCTATTCTTCTAACCGTCCTCCTGATATCATACGATTGTTATGAGATGCAAATCCCTTTGTTCCGGCTTGTAGCAGTTGGCGACATCCGTAACAAATTATATTAATAAGTCTATTAAAATTCCTTAACATTATTACATATGTATATAGACATGACTTGTAATTCAGAATTTAAACACGTAGGTAAATCTGCTTCAGGCGTAAAATTAGAATAAGTAACTATTAATATTATATCGTCACGCCAGGTCACTGACAGGAAAAGCAGAGAAAACAGGATATCCAATGTTTCTATAATTACAGACCTACCGTATTACTACATTCATCAGCCTTCATACACGAATCTATGTAGGTTTCAGAAACTTCTGACTCTGTAAAATTCGATGTCAGTAATGGAGCGGAGTATTCAATATTTTTCAAAATGTATCACGAACGGACCATAAACATTTTAATCTATATAACTGTGTGTCCAGTTGTCGTTCATCCCTAAAAGCGATTCATCAAACCGATCGCGTGGCTAGCCGTAATAAGTAGTTCGACTAGCGCCAAACCAATGAATGGTATCGTGTATGTAATAACTATAAGAATGCTATACAACCCCGTACCCAATCATTTGCAGCTGGGATAAATAGCCCTGGAAACTGGCAAGCGTCTCGCAACGAGCCGAGGACCCGTTTGCTTGAATAATTTATTCCGTTCACACTGTACTTACACAGTATGATTGCAGTAACCAATTGTGGCTGGTAATATTTTAAACAGAGCACCATCAAACCATAAATAAAAGTGGCAGTAGTGAGCGGCGAGGAGGTAAATACGTGCGTAGCCAGCGGGAACATAGATTTATTTTTTTTGTAACATTTCGCATGGACGGCCATGTTTTTTCTTTAAACTCCTGGCTCCCCGCAGCGTGGGATCAGGACACATTTGTCACGAATAGAACTTTTCTATACATGTGTATTTCGATGCTAGAAAAAAATGTGCTTTCTTCTGTTATGAGCACGTCGGGTCCGTAAGTTTAGATATTTGGCACTCGGTGCTCTCTGCTTATCTCATAAGGGACCTGCGCCTTGGTAGGACAATAATAATAGTAAAAGTAAGCATTAGTTTTTGGTATTACACTATTTATATCAATGGCTTAAGGAAAATCATGACTAGGTATGTATGAGTAATGGTTTAACATAGAGTTATATATTATATAGTTTAATATAGAGATTAAGTAATTTTTTAAATTAAATATCACTCGTTATAACGGTCAAGGCAAAGCCGTGGACTAATTTCAACAGCATGTGACTCTCCATACGTTCTCTAAGTCCACAAACCCAGTCGAATTTGCCAACACGTACTTTCCAGCGTGGCGGCCTCATGTCACTCTTAACTCATTGTGAGAGAAATTCTGCCCTACTACAGAGCGTTAAAAGGGTCAATGACAATAATGATAAATTAATATATTCGGCTGAAGAAACCGGTAGCAATGAGGATTTTTAAAAATAGTAAAGTCCTTGTAGCCAGCGACAAGTGTGACAACTGAACACATTAGTTGCTTGTCATTAAAAAAAATAGAATGACTATTTCCCTAACTTCATAACACAGAAAGATATTTATACATTCATGTATACAAACATGTATATTAAAATGAAAATACGGCTTCAACGATTATTTATTATAAATAGTGGCCCAGTCGAGATCGAAATTCGATCGTAAATCATAAATAAATCAGTTGGTGTGTTGTCTAGGTTCTAATATCAAAGACTACGCTTAAATAAATCTTTCCTCTGTGCTACCTTTTGACAACAATCCGTGTAATGTCTGACATTGACAATAGGAACGTAAATAATAAATGGTTTATTTAATTCAATTTAAGTCATTTGTAATACATATTACACATATATTTTTTGAATTCTGCATTCTTCTTCAATATAGGTGTGCCAAATTTCATACTCCTCCGTCCGCGCAATTTTCGTAAAAAGGGGTACAAAGTTTTAGCTTCACGTATATAGATTAATTCATTTGTTATTACACTGTTATTTTATTAGTCCATCTGCCGCCAAATAACATCGTCAAACGACCCAAATAATAAGACTGTTCAATAAAGAGGAAAGTATTTTCAGACCACATAATGCTGGCAAAACTAAAAATTAAATAAATCTATCGCTGTATTTTAATTTGCTTACATACTACCTTAATTACCCCTATATTTAATACACTGTAATAAGCCCTAATTATATCAATAACAATAAGTTTATTAGTTATTTGATAATCTCCTTATTTGTTTAACGATATTTCGTAACACCCCGCTGATAATCCCCGAAGGGGTAAGCAGCGGAGTGTAGTACACTCCCACATTTCACCAGTTAATCTTTAAATACTATGTTACGAACCAAACATTCATCAACTAATAAATATCACTATGATAAGTCAGAATTATATTAATAATTTAGATTATCAAATAGATAAAAGATAATAATGTCAAACCAGTTTTGCCCCTATGATATAAAATAAATTACCTTTTTTATCAACACAGGAATTTCATGTTCCAGCGACATTTTGAAATCGGACGAACTTATACAACTGCCACTGTTTGAGTCACATAGATGATCCATCTATCACAACCACTGTAGTAAGTTTCGTTCCACTAATGTGTCGAGGTTTATTTGTTTATTGTTACGTACATCATTTATAATAATTAATGAAGCATTAATGATAACTGTCACTCGGTTAAGGCGTGTTGTTCACGTTTCGCGTGTCAGTGGACGTGAGAATAATTAAATTAGATAATTTTCATAGATCCACGTATTTATCAGAGCTTCTGCGGGTAGACCGAAGTGGTTAGATTCGGTTGCGGTGTCAACGCGACCGACCGCGGAGCGCGCGCGCTGCGAATGAGCGCGCCGGACTCGCCGCTCGGCCAGCGCCGGTCTATCCCACCTTCAGAACACCAATTTGAGACATCAAATCGAACCGTAATGTTCGTTCGGTTTCGTATTTATTAATTATGTCGACAGATAATCCAGTGATTCCACCGATAGTAAACAAGCATATATTGACAATTACCTACTTTGGGGTATAAATAAACGACACGCGCGCGGTACGTGATCCGCACTCGCCGCGCGAGTGATCCGATGGTGTCCGCCGCACTGACATTGCCGTCAATAATTCGTGGCCAAAACTCGTATCATACATTTTATACGCGTCTCCATGTGATAATTGATAGTGCACAAGCAACCTTCGAATTTTATCAGCTTTGTTTCTGTATGCCTAACTGCACTTCAGTGCAGTTGCGTGCGAGAAAGAGAAAGATTAAACATGATAGCTACTTTTAAAATACAGACATACTAACTTAATAAATTAAAAAAAATGTAAAGCCTGGTTTTCCTTTGAAATTGCAGTATCGCTTTTTAAATTGATTTAATGCGCGGATTATACAAACACAAAGATATATTAGGGATTATATAATCATCTAAATACATTATTAGCTTTAACAAATTAGAGTATTTTACAATTGAGAAACAAAAACCAAAATACGTAGCATCTCTTCACAGGTAATATAATAGCACGATATATTGTCTCAAAATTCCATTCAAAACGATAAAACCTAATTCATTCGAATATGAATCCTATTTATACTTGAATAAACGTTATTTCCGAAAACTGCAATTTTATATTTACACAGAGCTCATCCCAGTGCAGCGAGCGAAGCCGGATATCGATCAATAAAAATATTCATAGAATTCAAGACCCTTAAGGATGTGGAGTTCGGACCGTACTCGGACAGAAGACAGAAAAATAATTACTTCAATGGATTTTGTAAAATACAACCCTAAAAACGCATAGCAGAATAATTGTTTATTCATAACTATCCGTAAACATTCTGGGACATCTCCACCCCACGGTCTGTGGTTTCTCTAATCACCGAGCCAATGAACTAGTCGACATACTGGGTGTCCTTTAATCGAATTAATTTTGTACAATTACCAAAGGGTCCCTACTCCTTAACCTTCAGAACCTATAAGAAACAAGAATCAAATTATATGTCCATGTCCTAATTCGATACTTAAGGTACAATACGTTACCGTACCTACCTACTCATCGTTGAAATTATGAAATCGTTCCAACACATTTTATAGTATGTACCCACATCACAAAGTACCTATTATATTTATAATGTACAACTAACTTTAATAGAATATTTCAGTCGACAGTCTTTCCTAAGTTTAATAATAATAATAATCGACCCATTATAATTCCACTATTGGAATATGGATCTCCTCTCATATTGAGAGGATTAAGGTTACATTACATACTAAGTTTACAATGTCTATAACAAACCAGTTATTAAAATTACTAGTTAGAATTCATCAACTTAAACATTATGAAACTGTCTGTCTGTCTAAACAGGCCATTCCGAAAGGCGTGCAATTTGGAAAGCTATACAAGTATTCCATATCGAGTTCAAGAAATATAATTGTCGTTATACCGACAAAAGGCCTGCCTACGCTTGCGGTAACTCGGAACCAAACGTACAAGAATTATGTACCCGAACAGAAATAAACTGTGCCAGACATGCCCAGATAACTCCCTGGCATACTAACTGTAGTGATATTGAGAACACAACTACAGCACACAAGATGTACGCCATGAAATATTTTACAATGATCCCTCAATAGATTTCGTGACGTCTTTCTGTAACGCACTCGTGTATGGCGTAAGACTTACATTCGTAGTATTTAATAACAAACATTTTTCTATTAAGAAATTTTACCTACTTTGTGTGTTTTTACAACTTTCCTCGACAATAATATCAAATGATCATTGCCCTGACTTGAAATGTATATTTTAGAGAATTTAGAAGTACAGAGGTGTTATTGACCTTAAAAGACATTCGTTTCGATAAAGCTCGCAAAACGATAATATCTTAAGCTTGTTATAATCAAATGCATAAACGATTTCCGTCCGCTGTTGATATTTCGCTATTATACCAAAATTACAATCGCTCATTAAATTAGTATACATTTATGACAGTAGCTGTGACATTTAAAACTGGCGCTAAGGAGAATTTCCCGGTATTATAATACAGAATGTTGCTAAATAACACTGTTCCGTAATAACCACAGCAGTAAATAGCACTACATGGGAAACAGTCGCCTGCGCACACGCAACGTTTGCGTACAACGCCACCTAGTGACACGAGTTGGTGTCTCTTAGGGAACAACATTATCTCAGTTTACGATATTTATTTAACTGCTACAAAGGCTTGTTTACAGGTGCTGCTATAGATAAAATATGGCTGGAAAACGTGTAAAGCAAACGGTTATTTATAGCTTCATATACATTTAAAAATTAACGAAAAATCTTATCTAAGTATGTGATAGTGATAGCCTAGTGGTTAAGAATTCAGCCCCTCACTCCGAAGGTGGCGGGTTCAAACCCATGGCGCGCACCTCTTTACAAAAGTGCGTTTTAAATTTAAATATCACTTGCTAACGGTGAAGGA
>DWEC01001963.1:0-12391 GCA_018245735.1 Microceris miodesmiata
GTCATAAAGCCTTTTGGCATAACAAAGGTATTTAAGTTCATATTCCACATAATTCATGTTTTTAAAATTTCTACGTCATAATTAAGCCTTCTGGCGTTATTAAAGTATATATGTTGATTTTCCACATTACTCATATTTTTAAGTTCTATATCATTATTATATTATGACGTGAAGTAACCCGCGTCATCTAACCTCTTGGCATAATTAAAGTATTTACCTAGATACATATTCCACATTATGGTTTGAATATAGCTACATCTTACTATTAAATGTTTCGTTAGTATTTATACACATGATTATAAATGTACCGGCTTAACCCATGTACGTTTATTCGAGATAGCCCGACTAGTTTCGGACCTGTACGAGGTCCTTCCTCATGAACTCCCGGCGCTTGCAGCGAGGTCGCGGCGGAGACTGCGCGGTCATATAGCTACATCGTAATTACCTTGTGGTTTTTTAACATAAGAGGGACTATGAAAAAGAGACAACGAAAGCGACTGCGATAAAATTTTCCACGTGACAATAATAACAACGCGATATACGGCTGATGGATCGCGTGTGTTTGGAACCGTGAAAAAGATTATCTTATAAACATGACGGTTGAAGCTCACTCGACTTCAATTTTTTTCACGTCAAGAAAATGACACACGAAAAGGGATATCTCAACTACACTTGGAACAGAACTGTAATGAAGTATGTTACTATCATTACGTATCCTATTCGAAGTCAATTATAGTTGTGTTGCTTCTGCTGAAGACTAAGACGTTAGTTTCTATTGTACATCTGGACAGGCAACAACGCAATTTATAACGAAACAAGCATCAGTTTAATAAGAGTCGCTTCAGGGCGAAAATAAGCGAGCCAGTTGGTAATGTTTTACTGGACAAGCGGCACAACAAATAATAGGAAGATTCATGGGTACCGAACTTTTTTTCAATTTATCATATGGCAAAAAACAGAGGGACAAATAAAATTTTATCAGCTTACCTATATGACTGCTTAATAAACATGTACATATGTAGGTACGGCACGCAAAACGGCAGAAATATTGTGTGCAAAATATCAGCTATCACTAGTGACGTCATAAAACTTTGTTTCATGACCTAACATTTCATTTTTAAGTTACATGTGGTTTTAATTTTTCCTATATGTAATAATTATATTTACTGAAACCATAAAAAACTTTGAATGGTTACTATAAATGATATAAGTAAAGCCTCGTCAAGGTTTCTATGACTAGTTTGAGCCCGGAATGCTACCCACTTGTTGTCGTGACGTTATAACGTTCTTTGTGCTATGACGTAGCGACCCTTTTTTGTGAAGCGTCTTCACGATTGTACGTTCTATTAGAATTGTATTATTGACAGTGACCAATGTTGATATTATTTATATGTATTATAAATACCAATATGTTTTGTTTACTCATATAGTAAAAAGTTATTAATCTTCTGCAATAATCAAGCCAAAAGTTAAACACGTAAGACCATCACTAATATGGTAAATGCGAATATGTAGTCGTTTTTTTATTGTGTGACGCCCTAGCATTTAGCCCCGACCCTGCATAATGGAAAACAGACATCGTAAGATGACCCAACAATGTATAGAGCAGGCCTATTCGATCTTGCCTAGAAGTATTCTACACTGTATTTGTCGGACAAGATAGACGCCAGCAAGACGTCTTACCCTTAGCCTTGTAGATAAGCAACGTGGTATGAAATCGTTTCTCCCTAACACTTAGAGTCTTCTAGATTAGGGAGGTACACTGCCGTACGTAACTTTCTGTCACTTCGCAAAATTTAAACATATAGCAATGCAAATTATTTTATTCGCTTTTACATAAAATTTACTGATAAATACTCTACATTTTTATCTGTAACTACTACTACATATTACTTATTATTAGCAATATTAGTAGACATCCAAATAAAGAAATATGCGTGTTTAGAACATAATATTAAATGTAATTTTGTTTCAAACTAAAAGACCTTGAAGTTACTCTTGGCCTTACGACTTCTAGCGTACTAACGCCACCATACGAAAACTGTACATGAAGCCAAAAGTTATTGTCGCATGTTTTATTATTTATTGAATGTGTGCCGTCGGGGGTAGTTTTAGTGGCATGCCAAAAAACCAACCACACAATGGAATTTTGCCAATACCAAGAAATGTATAATCCTAACTCGTAACGAATCTTCAAAACATGTTGTAATGAAATAGTGAATCAATGTAACTTAAGAGAGCTAAATACGATAGTATGGCTTAAAACAACGTATATTTCTCCTGTGTAAAATAATAACAATACCTCGTTAAACCCACGCTCGCCCATTTTAATAATATTTATACAGAAACAGATACATCAAAAAAACTATTTATAAAAATATTTAAATACATACTTATACTGATACTTTTCGCCCAGCTATGGAACATTGCTCATGCTTATTTTACAAAATATCTATGCTGGGGGTAAACTTAGTCAATATTTCTTGATTTAACAATCACAACCACTACCCTCTAAATAAAAAGTATTGATATTTAGCAAGTGTTTATTTTTAGCAAAAGTTTGAGACCTCCAACATCACTAAAGGTTTCGGTGCTTGGGATTCCTACAACGTTTTTGCAGTAAAAATATTCTAAACTCCTTCTCTATCTGCCAGTGAAAGTCCCATCGAAATCGGTACAGTCGTTTCGGAGATAACCCGAAACAATAAACACACGTACAAACATTTTAAAACTTGTGCTCGCGTAGGTACCGTGTATACTTCCACGTGCACTCATTAAAAGGATATTATTTTGATATGATTTTTTTAATTTAAAAATGGACAGTTCTTTTTTATTTACGAGTATATGTATGGATGTAGAGGGAACCTATTTTCATAAATTGTATGAGTACCCATATTCAGTATGTTACTCTCGTACACAAATTTTATTCATGTCCATTTCATCCAGCGTTTCGTGGAAAGCACCTACTTTCCAAATCAGATGTGGCGACGCTTCCTGCGCAAGTGGTAGACACACACGTAACTTTTTTCATTGTACATTTTAAAAACACGGACGTGTTCACAGTTTCCGTCGCTCGTTTCAAACAATAGCACAATTCAGAATTGTTGCCTAATAAAGGTTTTGTTCTGCAGTTGTTGTATCATAGCTAATGCTAAACTAGTATAGCACAATAAGTATTACATGTCATTGTTTTCACATTTCTTCTTTTCTTATACGTTGTTTGGACATAGTTTACTAGTTAACATCGATATCAGGGTTTCAATAAGCTACTTATTTCATTGCTTTATATGCCAATATGTTGTATATGTCGATATGCTGTACATGCCAATAGATAATGAGATTTCAGAAGTCCGAATCACTACAATTTCAAGTAGCATTTTAAGATTATACTATGTAAGATTATACTACATAAATACAATGAATAATACTCATATATACATGGTGTAACAATAAGAAAATGAGAAGACGAGGCGAATATTGTGTCAACGCCATACTACACATGTAAGTACATATGTCAGAGTAAAGCTATATAAAAAATGACCTTTGAAAATACGTCGAGCAGAAACAGCAGACCATCTGTACATTAATAAGCCTTTATCAATCCAATTATTTCAATAGAATAGTATACTAGCTTGAAGAAATAACGAAGAATTGCAATATCTTAGAGAAAAGATTTACTCGTAAGTACGCAGACGCTTAGTTTATGTAAGTCACGAAAAGTGCAATGTTCGGTATTTGAAGGTATCATTACTGTCGATATTGGTATGCTGTCTATAAACGAATGATATAGGTACGAGTATCTATATTGGTCAAAATAAATGTACTTGGTCGTAAGCCGATCAATTGGGCATTTTGTTTGAAAGGTTTACCCATAAATGTGATTGTGTCTGTAAGAACTGGATCCTGTACTATTTATTGTTTAGTTCTTAATAGGATAAGTAGTAAATGGAGTGGAAAAATTGCGGCGTCGGCTGATAGGCGTGTCTAATGATAGGCAGTTAAGATAAATGTGGTTAAGCAAGTTTATTTTAGTAGTCGTCGAAAAGTGCCCTCAGAATGGTTATATAGGAGATTATGTAGATGTGACGAACAAGTCACGTAATATTAAAAGTCAGCCCGTAACTTCAATTGTCTTATTTTAGATAGTAAGGGGTTTAAACATTTTTACCATGTTCGATTTAATTAAAAACTAACAATTCACAATATTGAGAACCGGTTGATCTAAATCATCGGTTATGTACGTGGTATTTATTATATTTGAAGTAAAGTCGTCTAAATTGTAATTAATTTTATTGACAACGTATAATTGCATAGGAAGCACGAGAATGAGATTTAGGTCATGCGTAGGATAGATATTACGGTCTTGTTTGAACAACTAGCTCATTTTCAATTCGAAGGCTGACTGCGCTTTGTGAGACCGCATTTGTGGGCGACAGCGACATAATTTATGACATTTCTAAGACGGATTTTGTCACAGATGATTGGACTCTTATTACTATGACGACGGTGAATAAATTATAGGTTGCTTCTTTCTCCGATTAGGAGTATGATACACGAATTAAAATATTCAT
The DNA here is from genome assembly GCA_018245735.1 of Microceris miodesmiata. NCBI lineage: Eukaryota > Metazoa > Arthropoda > Insecta > Lepidoptera > Hesperiidae > Microceris > Microceris miodesmiata. Next base: position 4,572 of record DWEC01001963.1, read on the forward strand.
ACTTAGTGCTTAGATGCAACAACGAATTAGTGCCATAGAAAATAATGCCAACGTGAAACTTATTTGACGTTGAATACACTTATTAATTAGGGAGAGTTACTCATATCACTCAATAAACGCACGTATTCTTGCGCTTCTCTTACCCTACAGAATAATACTCAATCTTGTAAAACCATCTCATTTTTATCACAATCTGGGTTAAGCCATCAGCGTTTGTTTTTCATTTTTCCAGGTATATAAAAAGTATTTCCGAGTCATCTTGAATCTTGAATCACACAAAAGTATCAATGACATATACAAACCAAAATGGTTGAAAGCTCATTTAATATGTTTATATATTAAAGATATTAATCGTGTTTGCCAAAAATACACAGACGTAACTGGATAAATATTTGGCGCTTATTCTCATAAAGCGAGAATCGAGTTAGGAGTGAACTTGTGCCAAAGAGTCTCCTTTTGTTCTGATATTCCATGTAACATTTTGCGTGGATTCTATGTAAATGCTTAAACTCCGTGCTTAATTCTTTTGTTTTCAAGTATAATCTTTCTCATTATTTAAATTTTTAAATCTTTGTGTTTGTTGCCAGCATCAATTATGAAATGTTTCAGATAAATAAAATTATATGCTGAATTTAAACTAACGAACTAACGTACGTATTGTATATAGTTATAAAGTTAGTAGCGTCGTTGCGTTGCACATATTTTATACATGTATGTAATAACTTTATAATAATTGAGACAGAGCTCTAAAGTGCAAATCCATTTCGATTCCAACATTTCATAAGTAGCGAGGGTTATATAATTTACAACTGTATAATTCAAGATGTGGCGGAAACATCGCGTGCATTTGTATGCTATACGTTTGCATGTCTCATGCATAAATCAAATGCAATGCGATCAAATAATACATCGATCGAACTTTATAACTTCACCTGCGAACATATTTCGTCATCCTTAGCAACAATTTGAGTAGAACCAATGTTATCTAGCGCCAAATATTTAACAGTACTTCGAATACCACAAATAAGACTCACCGCCAAATACTTATAGGTCAACAAATGGCCATTTTTGGTTATGAGCAAGCGGATATGAGAAGGAATAGATTCGCTATTTACCAGATTTACCCGTACCGTACCGTACCAGATTTACCCCGAATGAGATTTACCCGTACCGCGAAAATGATAAATTTTGAGTTGTAGTATTGTTATTCCTTATATTTTTAATACACTGCAAATTGCTTTTTTGTGATTTTCTGGTATTGAAAAGAACCTATTTATTGTTACCCTATAAAATAACAGCTATGTTGTGTTGATAAATACTTTGTAGTGATCATTCATATATAATTTTAAATTACTTATACTGCTCACGGCCAGACTGAGTGCGGGCCCTTTCCATTGTAATACTGATTAGATCTTTGTTATTTTTATTTTTCTCTTATTGTGATAATCATAAGTCAACCGCTGTATTACAATGGAATAAAGATTTTTCTATTCTATTCTATAATATTTCAGACCACTTTTCCAAATCTTTTGAAAGAAAATATGGGAAAAGAAAGTTAAAGTTTATATAAATAAAGTGAGATCAGTTAGAACTCCATATCAAAATGCATACTCCGTGCCGTCGCATTTCATACGTAACGCGATTGAAACCGACTTTATCTATAAATGCATTTTTCGCACAAAATCGTTGTTGGGGGACGCAAGTGAAAAATATTGCTCTTTTGAAAGAAATTCAATTTTATTGTATGGATGGGACCGGGTTATTTGATTTTGAGTTCTTGTCTGACGCTCTCCAATTGAGAGTAGCGTTAGTTATCACCTACTGTTCGATTCTACGGATATTTTTTCAACTACTCGTGCGTTTTCTAACCTCTTTAAAATTGAACTTTTATTTATTTTAATTTCGACTTTTCAGTCTCAAATCAGAGAACTATACAATCTACGCATATATATTACTGCAGTGATAAATTGTCACTTTTGTATGTAACATAATAAAATTATATTGCGCACTATTGTATTTTTTCTTAGAGAATATTGACTCAACAAAAATCGTAGAACTAAATTTCATTACAAATTTATGTACCAAGATATATATAGACATATATATAGACGCTGATAAAATTTAATTAGATTACGAGACATGTTTTTGCTCTGGGAAATAAGACAGGAAATTCTTTGAAAGTAACTGAGAACTTAATTTATCGCATGAACGACATTGATCTTTTTGATGTTGCTGACACATGACGTAAGTTCCAATTTCCAAACCTTTTCCTGGCAATGAATCCTCCATTTATTTTTTAAGAATTCTGCGTGTAATAAAATTTTCTATTAAATTCGAACCCTTTGTTACGCTACGTAATAAGATGATCTCTGCCAAAATTTTTTGGACTGAATGCAACAAAAGCTGCTGATTTTTAATTTCCTTACAATCCTGTCCGCTATTAATATCTCCGCGTAGATTTCTCACAAAGCTTCTTTGTTATAATTATTACCATCATTAGAGGCATCTTTCTGAATGCTGACTCTAATCTTTCCACGTCTTCAAATAATTGCAAGCACGTACTCACTTTGATGAATATATTGCATAAAGCCGTGATGATAACATTGAGAAGTAATAAAATACATATCGTTATCTCATATATTAATTTGTTATATAAATAGACAAAATATGTATATTACCGATAATGGTGCTTTTTCGTTTGCAAAACCTCAAGATATACAATTTATTTGACCTAAATATGTAACTTAACTTATATGTTACTTACTTTTCAAATTTGTTATAAGCGTGCTAAACAGCCCGCCGTTTCTAATTCATATACAATTACTGTAGAGATATTTTGAAACGTAGGACAATAGTTCGCTTTCCTTTTCAAGCGCAGGGCAGTATCTCTCTTTTGCTGGAACACCGTTCTTTAGCAATACTACAACAATAGTTACTTCGTTCATTTCTCATTGTATTCTATTATTTGTATAATTACTATTAGCAATTTTTATGTCAGCCGTCAGTTCTCTTATAGTCAAGAATTTTGTTATTCTCTTCTATTAACTAACTGTTATTTAGAAAATGTAATATTTGCTATTACATGTACTTTTTTGATCGAGAGAACCTTGCACTTGTATTAAAAAATAAGATTGGAATTGAATGTACTAAATTAATGTTTTATTTATGCTTGAAGCCATATTTTCTATACGATGAAGGAGTATGTATATTTTTTCGTATTTTACATTAATGTAGTATTACGAAAATTTTTAAACGATGTTAAACGTTTATTCGAAATAAGTAATTTAATTATTTGAATGCATATGTGCATACCTCAAGTTTTGATAATAAAGCACAGCAGTGACCATATTGTTTTACACGGACCTGCAAGCCACCAGCAATTATCTTTAAGTGATTTATACAATCCACACATTATTTCTCATTGAAGTTTTATCGTAATAACATTTATTTTATAAAAATTACATTTTGACATTCCGTGTCATATTGTGTCTCTGCTTACAACCATTAAACCAAAAGACAATTATTGTACAAGCTCTATTGATCAAGCATCGAATAGACTTAGCGGGGCCGCCTCAAGGTCAAAGCTTAGTAGACAACACATTCGACCCAATAATCTTAAAATTACGGCAAAAATCTTTATATTTTAAAATCATTCAAGCATTATTCCTTTGTTCCAAGTAAACTAATTTTCCAACAAGTGTAATTTATGGAGGCTTTGTCAAGTCTTGCATGTAATTGTAATATTGAAACAGTGTTCTTTGTCACGTATTCTTTCTCTTTGAGATTAATCTTACTTTCGATCAAAATTTGTTTTTGAAACTTATTAACAAAGTTTTTGAAATGATCCTTTCCTTTATACTAATTCCCTTTGTCTTTCCATCCCTTCTGGCGTCACTTCATTCGCTTTTGGTTTCTCAATGAGTTGGCTTTTCTGTTTCATTTTGATATTATTGATTAAGAACAGTCCACATCATAAGAATTATTAATTCAAAAGTGCTATTTAACAATTGTTTTTCTTCAAGCTCTTTTTAAAAATTTCAAATCTTAATGTTAATGAATTAAATACCTGTAATGTTTATTCATTAATCCAATCGGAGAGTTTCGATAAAACCCTTTCAAGGTTTAAATATTTACGAAAATAAATTTACTCAAGCTTTACTATGGCTTTCGGTCGAGCGTCTACGTAATTAACAAATAAAAATTGGAATTTATTAGGAAAATTAAATATATCAGTTATTCATTTAGTACAAAAATTAGAGATATTTTGCCTTTGAAACAAATACACGTCATACTCTGAAAATTTATGAAAATATACTGGACACAAAAGTATTTTCCGACGTTTTCTTAATTTAAGTTCATCAACATTTTTATCGTATATCAAGTAGCCTCTCGTGTACCTACTTGATATTAAGAGGCGTGTTCTAGGGAAGTGATATCGAGGCCCCGTGTGTGGTAAGAATGGCACTCGATCTAAGAGCACCGAACATATTTATCGAGGTTCTTCAAATATATGATATTTGAACAGCAGGAGGCATCGCTACACAAAAGGCTTATCGCCCAACGGAAGCGGTGTTTTGAAAGGCATTTATCCAAAAAAATGTGAAATCTGCCGTGCCAAAAACGTATTTAGAACGCTTAAATAAATTTTCGAGTTAATCTTGCATGCAATCTTGTCCCTGAAAATGAGATATATAACTATAGAACATTACATAAATATATAATATACTTACATATTATATAACTATTATATAATATAGGTAGAGTGCACCTTTTCCCTATAACTTATTACTCCTTATTCTTATTTTTTATTTATTCTCAGATTAGGCCCTAAAAATATCCCAAGATCAAGTTCCGTGGAGCCAATAAGTCTCAGCCCGTAATCCCTGAAACAAAGTAAATGACATTGGATAGCTAAACCAATAGGCGTAATCCATGAACGAGGGATGAGAAATATGGTTACATCGATATCCCGTTATACGTACTAACGATTCGAGTTGGAAAAACTCATGTTTATTTTCTCTTTCACCAGTATTCGTTATCTCTATCCAACCGCTTTGACGTGGCGCATGTTTGTTCAATAAGGCCTTTGATATTTACGTTGCTGCAACCGTAACGTGAAATAATTAATTGTATAATGTAGATAATATAGTATAATGAAAAGTAAAAAGCTAAGCTGTGCTCAACTGTGAACTGTCAAAAAGCTGGATTACAGAACGGTTCAGCATTGTTTCTAGACTAATAAGGAGAAGACACAAATTGGCAGCTGTGTGGTATACACGTAGCTTGAAGCGAAACTAAGGACACAACTTTGCCAATAACAAAAAGAGAAGTAACAAATTTGGGGACGGACAACTTTTAATTAAATTAACAATCTTGTTAAACTAAAAACCAATTTGGTCGCTATCAAAACTGAACGTGCAGCAATTTTCACCAGCAGCATTAGGATCGAAACTGCTAATACTGGGGGAACTTTCATTTTTTTTAACTTTCATGTTCTGGCTACCAAGTTCTAGCCAAAGATGTGAAGAAGAATGTTCTCATCGTAAAACCCCCAAGGTTCCGTAGTTATTTCGTAGTATTTATTTCAATTTCTCCTACGACCTATATGGTAACTTGACTTGGATCAGCAGACGAATTTGACGTAGTTATATAAATGATTTAATATTCATTATTCACGGTTTTGTAACTGATTAACGCACATATAATACATACTCGTTTGTAAACACAATGACGGCAAACATCAGCACAACTTTGGTTTGGAGGTCTCACTGTCACGAAAATTTCTGCCTTTCACTTTTAACCTTTTTTCTGTCCTCAGGTAAAATATTATATTCACCAACAAATAATATCTGATTAGAAGTTTGTATACATTGCCATGGCAATGTAATATTATTTTCATCTGTTTTATTGTATTGCAAAAATATTGTTAGACAAAAATGAGCTAGGATTACATTTTCTGTGCAGAATCCTAAAAGAAGCCAATTAGGTTCTACTTGAGCTGGAGTTTTGCCGGCAAAATTGCACCCATTTGCGGAAGATTTGCTCTATAAAAATTGATTGCCAACATTAAAGTCATGTACAGGCTATCGTAAATGAAATGAACTTGCGGTGCGAAAAAACTTTCCAAACGTGTCCGTATAATTGGCTGCCACATTAAAATTTTAATTTCTTATAATTTCTCAGTCCACCGTATATGTATGGAGAGAATGATAAATATTAAAGAAGCACTGGTCTGCAAGGATAGAAATATACAGCGCTTGGTGTTCTTTGTCTACCCCAAAAGGGACCTAGCGGGATAATATAATAAAATACTTATACGTTATTCATTATCAGCCCACTTCCATCCACTGCTGAACATAGGCCTCTACAATAGTACGCCATTGAGCTCGATCTTCAGCTCTTCGAATCCAACCACTGCAATTCATTTTGCGTATATCGTCACTCCATCTAGCCGGACGTCCTACGCTACGTTTGCTAAGTCGCGGTCTCCACTCCAGAACACGTCTATTCCAATGGTTATCGGTTCTGCGAAAGATGTGACCCGCCCACTGCCACTTCAGCTTGCAACTCCCATAGTACCTATATGTAGAGGTCCCGAAATAAAAAAAAATCCATTATTTACGCACTAAATTTTAATTTGACAAGGAACGACCCACTTATTTTCACATCTATCTTCTCTTATCAGAACTAAACAACGTTTCTCATCTCACGTCTGTATTAACATAAAGCTGTAATTTTCGACAGTCTGCGCGTAAGGAGACTCGGGTATTATCTGTGCTGCAGAGTAACACACTAATCTTCATTTATCTCGCATTCAAAATACATGTTTTCATTAAATCTCAACATACATTAACATTGAAGATATAACTATGTAGTTGTATGTTTATAAATTCACTCGAACTGACATCAACTCTGTCCAGGTTTTTTAAATTCCAACGTCTTATTTGGTGATTGCCTATTTGTCTCGAAATATCTAATTCGCAACAAGAGCATATATTTTTAAACCTAACGTCACGCCTGTAACGCCCGAGGGGATAGTCAAAGAAGTGTAGGACGCTCCGACGTTTCACCAGTAACGTTAAATTCCATCATGGAATGGGGGCGAGCCTGTTGCCATATATTTTTGCAGATATTCGAATTCTATAGTTTTATAGGCGAATTTGGGGGAAAAGTTAACTTAACTCATTGCTAATTACATGGTTCATAGCATTTCCTACTGTTGCATGCTACATTAAATGCGGACAACGAAGCAGAATATTTAATGCAGTTAAAGTGTGACGTCACAAAAAGTTTTCACATTTTCTTACGCAAAGGAAAAGAAGTCTCTATTCTGCACCTGTAATGAAGATAAATGACGTTTAGTATTATTATTGTTTGATGACAATTTTTAAGCATAAGTAAAAGTATAAATTGTACTCGATACTTTGACCATTTCAATGTAAGCGCTTCAACACAAACCCCAGAACATCGTAATAAATTTCACGAACATTCACTTAATCATATAAAATCTGTAGACGTCTCTGATTATCAGATGGATTATCCTATTATCCTGTAAAGCCCCACTACACTATGCCGTAAAATTGGTAAAAAAAAAATTAATTTACAGCGATGCGTGCTTCAAATGCGTACGATAGTAGTAATAAACTTATTATGACCCATAACATTAACCGAGGAACTTCCCAATTTATGAAACATCATTTGAATTGTCGACAATTTTGCCTTTTCCATTCATCGGATCCAATTTTTAATTTTTTCCAAATCACGCCCTAAGTCAATTTTCCTTGTTATACCGAAAACCGCAAACGTAGGGATTAATGGGT
>DWEC01001964.1:0-12390 GCA_018245735.1 Microceris miodesmiata
CGCGCGCCCCTCGCCGCCGCGCCGCGCGACGCCGTCTCGGAACGTTTAACCGACATCGAGCATTGTTTGTTGCAGTGGAGTATGCTACAACAGATGTCCTCGTCGTCGGGCGCGCAAGTCGGCGAGGTCGCAACTCTCGTGCGCCCCCTCGAAGGCCGAGTGTACGGCGACGTGTCTTCGGAAGCTTCGTCGGATACCGCGGAAGATTTGGAACTACCACAGTGCAAAATAAGGCGAAATTACAGTTGCACGAAGTGCACCTTCTACACGCAAAACCCACGCGCCTACCTCTTGCACACGCGTGACGTTCACTTTGAACGTTTCAAGATACATGACTGTCCACATTGTATTTACGCTTCGAGACATCAACAAAAACTCCAAAGACACATAAAAATGGTTCATGAAGCTACACAACCAACAAAAGAATTAATTTTGCCTTCTACTTCTGAATCTGTAGAGTTTGTAGAGCGAATGGAAGACCTAATGGAAGAAATAGAAGAATGCGATGATATTCAAATAGATGTTGAAGAATGCAACGAAGAAATGTATGATAATTCGCGCCTAACGGAAGAATGTGACAGGTCTATTGAAGAGGAAATCCCCCCTCATTTGACCAGAGACAAAAACAAATTTTTTGCGTGTGACAAATGTAATTATGTTACACACATTAAGGCAAGATACTCTAAACACGTTAAATATCATTCTATGCCAATGATTAAATGCACCATGTGTGACTTTCGTACGCCTTACAAATGGAATTTGGACCGTCATAACAAAAATCACGGCGGCAACGGTAACTTCCCCTGTTCAATGTGCAACTTCACTGCAGACATACGGCAAAGCTTGACCGTCCACGAGATGAATCACCACACGCCGGTGGACGGTCAATCAGGCTTGAGTCGGCGCCGCAACCGAGTGGGAGCCAGCGACATGCTACTGGACGAGACGATTAGCATGAACGCGCTTATCGCCAAGGACGACGAGGGAAGCGGAGATTCACGTTCCTCATACTCGGCTTCGGTGAGTGTCACCGCGATAGTGCGGGGGGCCGCGCCTAGGGACGGTCGCAGTGGCCGATGACGTCACGCCGCTGTTATCACGCCGGCTCCACTGTGCTTGCACCCCATTCCACTTGGCCCCTTACGCACTCTCCGCATGAACGCATGTTTTCATACCGCTTGTACTGTATGCTTGCATTTAATCACGACTTATTCATGTTTGATTTTTATTTTATCACCTCACAATATTAATGGCCTTCTAATCGCAAATATAACACATGTTATAAAAGAAATTATATTAATATTTTCTACAGTAGGCACCTGTATGTTGCATAAGGCAGGAGTAGGTAGGTTTTAGCTCAAGTAGTTTCCATACTCGGTAGTTGGATACCCCAGTGTAAGTCCTCGATTAGATTTTAAAGTATAAAGAGAATTGTCGATTGAAGGAACTTTCATATACCTTTTTAACTGAGACCCGTCCACTTCGATTTGCGTCGTAGAGGTAACGTTAGTGAAATTTGATAAAATAGGTCGTATTTAGTTCGCTTTACGAACGATTTTCTTTTGATATCACGAAAGTGCTGTCAACATAACCGTTTTAAGTTCGAGTCCGTAGCGTAGACTTAACGCAACGTTACATAAAATGAATATCCAATGTATGCATATGATTTCTTTTTATAAAAACAGGAAGGCATTGTAGTTTATAAAATTTATGAAACATTTATTTCTAATAGATAACTAAATTTAATCATTGTCAATACGTTGTTTATTGTATTACATACAATACGTTGCATGTATATAGATTTACTATATATTTATATAAAATCATTGTTTGTGATTATATAAAAAAATATTCACCAATATTGACATTTTTGAGTTCATAAATTATGTTATTTATACACTACTACATATTTGTCAATATCTCGATTCACGGCATTGTATTTAGTTTTTTTTTTTCATTCCAATAAAACATAATTTGGGGTCTTTATCTCCTAGTTGTAAAATTATAAATTTGAAATCACGTAATAAGTGCACGGTACTGAGATTGACGTAAACTCTTAAATCTTTTGTAGTAACAGACAGAGTGCTATACTCCTTGGTGGAACTTCCTTGCAACCAACCAATTATTCTTAAATCTTATTATAATCAATAATATTTTTTTAGTTTAAACTAATATTAATATTCCTAGCGGGATGGTAATAGATGTCTCTACCGTAATTAAAGATTTTTTGATCAATTTTCAGTATGTAAATCATTGCTCCCTAAAGTGACGTTATTATTCCAAGTACTTAATTTAATTAATAGGCATGTTTACGCACTTATTATTACCTTTTTTATCACACTCAAAGTGACATGTTTTAGTTAATTAAAAATTGAGTCATTTATAACTAGGACTAAAATTTAAAATGTCATAGATGTCCTTCAGGAAGAAATCCGTATCTCCTCAACAAATATTATAACACATGTATGATAGTACATGTTAAAGAGAAGTGTAGTAATTTTATATATATCGTATAGTAATTTTATATACATTGTCTTATTAGAATTTAGGTGTTTTAAATTTACGTATGAAGACAATAATTATTAAATAACTAGGACAAAAATCCATCTATAAATAAAATAAATATTTTATTTTTGTTTCATTCCAGGAGATGGGTCTTCAATACGCAGATAAAGAAATGATTACCTGTAACAGTGACTCAAATGATGCCACTTCTTCCGAAATCACAGTAATAAAAGATGACGCTCAAAAGGTACAAACTCCACAATGTAATTCCAACTGTACGGACGAAGTGAAACAACAGAAGCAAAACAAGAAACCATCGAGGCCTATACCGCAACTAATACCTTTAAATTCATCAACACCAACTCAAAACAAATCTAACACGGGAGAACCACCAACAAAGAAATTCAAGGAATCACCAACGGCAAACACAAACGACTCGGATGCTAAGAAATTTGATAATCTACCCGTTGACATTAGCTTGATACCAGTAAATAATGCGTCCCTTAAAGATAATATAGTGCGAAAGAAATATGAATCATCATTTTTCGATCGTCTTAAAGAGAGACTGTTAACAGAAACCGGTGAAGAAGGTTCGTTAATATGCAAAAACTGCGGATTCGAAAGCAAATGTTTATCAGAACATTCCGTGCATGAAAAAAATTGCATGCCACAGGGAAATCGGATATTAACAAATGCATTGCTTCCAACTTTAAGCTCAACGCGATGCCAAAACTGCAGACATCGATGCAAGTCAAGTGCAGATTTATATATACACATGCAAAGTTGCGCCAAAAGTGGAACTGCATCTAACGAGCAGAATTCTGATACATTAAATCAAGACAGTAACGATGTAGTCGCTTTGAGCGAACAGAAAGAATCCGAACCACATCCCATGGAAAACGTTGTTTTTGTTTGGAACAATATTGATCAGGAAACACGTAAATTTGATACACCACTTGATATAAGCATTAATGATGATTCGACTCTACCAGAAAACAACAAAGAATTTGATATTGAAGTTGTTGATGAGAGTGACTGTATGAATTTATCACCTAGTCTTGCATTAGGAAAGAAGGTTTTCAAGTGTCCACACTGCATGTTTTGGGCGACGACAGCATCAAGATTCCATGTTCATATAGTGGGACATTTAAATAAAAAACCGTTTGAATGTTCACTATGTAAATACAAATCAAATTGGAGATGGGACATAACAAAGCATATTAAGCTTAAGTCTGCTAGAGATCCTTATCATGCAGCGGCAAAAGTACATATGACGGATGAAACAGGGAGAAGAAATTACACAAAATACAATAAATTTTTAGCGATGCCCATTCCAAATGAAAAAGGAGAAAACGTTTTTCATTACATAGATCCAAATACATCTATTGACACAACATTAGAAGATGACATATATAATGATAGCAGTAAATCAACAAATTTAACATTAGAAATACATCCCCTGAATCTGCAAACTGATCAGAAAAATGAAATGTTAGATGGAAGAAACGACACAAAAAAGGGCAAGAAAACTTTATGGAAATGTAAAAAGTGCAATTATAGGTAAGTTTTACTGCAAATATATTGTAACTACAATATTTAAATAAACCACATACATCTGTACAGGGGCCACCCAAATCTGGTGGTCTGCTTGCTCTTACCTGTCTGCTATTCTGATTGTTTCAAATTGTTGAATTTTATCACTTCATATAACAAACTGCTATCTATTATGGCAACTTATATGGGCAACTGACGCGATGAATCAATATGTTGCCTTGGTGATCAGATGAGAAACAAAACTTTCGCAATTTCGACGTGAAATACTTGACATTTTTAAGACAAACACAAATTGTGGTTCAACATTTTAGTTGCGGAAATTTAAAAATAAAACAATTCTAAATATTTTTTTCATTAAATATCTTGTTTTTCTGTTATTATTTTACTTTCAGAGATTCATCAAGAGAAGCTCTATTGGAGCATGTTCGGGAGCATTCAAAACGGCCAAATATGGATGAGCCAAAACTTCACCCTAATAGTTCCAAGAGACCTGAAAACGCACCAGACCCTGCAGATTTGGCATACCGTTGTGGACATTGCAACCAACTCTCTAATTGGAAGCATGTCATACAGGTGAGATGCCGTATTTTTTTGCAAAAAAAATGTCTATTGAATAGGTATTTATTGACACTATTCTTTACTAAGAATAGTGTCAATTTGGCAGGAATCCTTCCTATATTTACGATGAAATCCCTGGAACATATCTGTGTGCTCATTATAGTTTTTTGTTTCAGAGACACTGTCGATTGAAGCACGACGGTGTTATTAAGGTTGTCACTACAATGAAACCGAAACCAGTACCAATATTACATGAGATAATTGGCGATACATGCACTAAATGTCCCTTTAAATCTACAGACAAAAATGTGTTTATAGCGCATTTGCAACAACACCAGCCATCAGCGCAGTCTATATTTAAATGTTACTTTTGTCCATTCTTTGTTAAGGACGAACAGGAATTGGTACAGCATTTAGCTATACACGGCATAGACGACCCGGAAGACTATATCGCAAAGGCAATGGGATGTAAATCACCCCTACCGGAACAAGTTGGATTTAATCCAATGTTCTCCAAACGGCACAAATGCTCTGAGTGCCCATATGAAACTAACAGCAAATCGCAGTATATGTATCATGAACAGTTTCACCGTCTTCCAGCTGATACTCCTTACAAATGTCAAGAATGTAATTACAGTGTATCTAAAAGACATCTACTCCATCAACACATGAGAGTTCACGGCATTTTAACGAAGAAAAATGAAATGGAAGTAGAATTGGAAGAATCTTCCCCTCAAAACTCTAGTGACTCGAAACCGGATAATTTATCAATAGCAGACGATATACCGTATGTATGGGTATCAGCAAAGAATGAATTTCATAAGATGTATAAATGTCGATACTGTTCGTATGTTAACTCACAAAAGTGTAAAATACCTAATCATGAGAAAATCCATTGTGTTGTATTTGAGAACAGTGACGATACGATTTACAAATGTTTAGAATGTAAGTTTATATGCGATAATAAATCAAGATTGACGGAACATTCGAAAACGCACAGTGCAATATATGGACGGATATTCTGTCCGGTTGAACCTGACATACCTGATGATGAACAAATAGAAAAGTTGCGGCTCGTAATAGAAACAGAAAAGATAAGCATTCCAGAGGAAGTTCCAAAAGAAGAAGGTACCGGAAATGAACTTGTAGAAACGAAAATTTTAAGATTTTGTCAAAAATGTCCAGCCAGATTCTTTTCAGACAGTGAATTAAAATTGCATGACAAATTTCATGATTTGACATTTGCTAGTAAATGCAAACATTGCGAGTTTTCGGTACCGCATGAAACTGACTTGTCTTCTCATATGGTTGTCCATTCGGATGAATATCGTACAAAATCAAAGATGTTAAAATTTATACATATAATTGATTTAGCTCATAAGGAACCACGTATGGGATCTATTACTTGTCCAACTACATCTGAAATATCATGGATAGTTACAAATCCTGGAAAAAATTTCTCTGAAGCCAACAATAAAAAGAATTTTGATACTAAGCATATGCCAAAACAATACTTTTGTAAAGAATGTCCTGCAAAGTTCTTCAAAAATTCCGCTCTTGCTTATCATCAGGGATTACACGGAAGTGATGCCGAAAACAAATGTAAAAAATGCAGTTACGCTGTTAAGAATATTGGAAACTTAGCCAAACATGAGTTATTGCACGAAAATGAAGGAAAAACGACGTGCGATTATGAATCTGGCGAGGACCTTGATTACAAAAATATACCACTATCAGGAACAGACTTATTCCAAAGAAAAACTGAAGCTCAAAAAAGAGTCTTGACTGATAAGGATAAATTAGTGAAACCAAACGATCATTTCCCGCCAGTGCTTCAAGCTGATCCACAATTTGGATATTTAATGCATGGAAATCCAGAATTTATATATCCTACTTATTTAAAGAATGGAAGACAAAAAGAAAAACGCTATAAATGTCATAAGTGTCCTTCGGCTTTTGAGAAAAGAGAGCAGTACAAAATTCACTTATCTCTCCATGGTTCCAAGCAACGGTATAAGTGTGAGCTTTGTGATTATTCTGTAAAGTACTATGCTAATTACGTTCAACATATGAGAAAACATCAAATGAACGATGAAGCTCAAGCTGAAAGAAAAAAAGGTAGCAATGGTTATGCTGAATCTGAATTAGAAAATCAAGAAACTAAGCAGGAAGAAGGTGGAGATAACATAAAGTTGGCTATCAAAACGATGCCCAGAAGACTACCGAAAACTGATTTTCAACAATTTTCAATAAGCGATCAACAAACACTACGACTTCTTCAACGACGGCATTCTATAAATAACACAGGCAAAGAAAATGGAGCAACTGATACTTCCCCAACAAAAGATCGTAAACTTCACATGTGCTTGCTATGTCCATACACTAACCAGCGACAGGATGCTTTAAGTAATCATTACAGAAGACATGAAGAATGTGATAATCTTAATTCAGTTCATCATAAGTGTTCTTTCTGTGATTTGGTTGTAATTCAGTCGCACTTTCTGCGGGAACATTTAAAAACTCACTTTACTTATCAAAAGAATCTTACACCTGAATGTTATGTAGCTAATGAGGACGTACGTTTTACGGTTACGAAGATGGACGAAGAAAATAATGTGTCGAGTGATCTCAATTTAGATGTGCACAACAAATGTAAATCGTGCAATGAGGATAAGATATTTGTAAAAATTAAATCAGGTAAAGTTGATGTAGAGTCAGTTAATTAGAATTATCCATATGTACAGATTATGATAAATAGGTACTTAAGTAACTTAAAAAGATGAATATGGAAAATTTGAGCCCTAGTGTGAGCCAAAAAAGAAAAATTATTGATATGCACCAAAGTAGAGCTTGCCATATTAGATAATAGAATTCCAGGCCATTTTCGATATAAACATTGTATGTCATTTTTACACAAGGAAATGGAACAAGGAAGTTTGCTGGGTTTGGTGATATAGCATTGGATGTTACTGAAAAGTTATGTACATAAATTTTATAAAGAATGCTACCATAATGTTAAAAATCATATGAATTTATATAATAGTGAACAAAGTAATAATCAAGGTAAAATTAAAAAATATAACTTTGTATTTTTAGTCAGTGAGCTAGTTTACTGGTCTTTTTAACAAACATTATAAAATGAGGCCAATTATCAAACAGGCCAAAGTTACCATTGCAATATTTTTATTTCCTAATTTTTACAGTGTGTAATTAACTTGCAATTTTTCGGCAGATTTTATTTTCATTATTAATGTGTAACATGGGTACATTCAATGTGACGACTTTAAATAAGTGACCTAACCTTTACTCTGTTTAAATTACTGTTTGATTTGCATTCTCATTGTGATGTACTTTGTAATTTTTTTATTTAGAATTTGCTTTTAAACGTATTGTATATAGATATTTTAAGATTGATAGATGATTGATAGCCTACAGCAAGTAAGTACATTATGGTTATCCTAATTTAAGAACAAGTTAGTATAGTTTGAAAACAGTATTGACGTCGAAAAATCTTTATGGAAATACATATATCGATAACAGCAAAGTAAATTTTAAATAGAAAAATATCTAAATGTAAATAAGATAGTATACAATACCCATATTATTAATTCATTGATTATTTTAGTTTATGCAATATCGTAATTACCTTTTTCTAAACCATTCCAATTGTATCATGAGAATCGCTTGCCACCTATCTTTAGTTCGAGCTGAGAATTGAAATTCTAAGTATAAAACAAAATGCTCAGAATAATTATCACATTATAATGTGCCCATAATATTATTGTATAAACTATAAACCACGTAATTTTAACGAGGAAATGACGCTCCATAAACCACATGTTCTCTTTCTACGAACGGCGCCATATGATGCGTTTTGTATTAAACAATAAAAAAACTAATTGTCTATTTCTATGAATATATCTTTATAGACCTACATCAAGTATTTTCAATCTAATAGTGACATTAAAAAAAATATCACTGTAACGTGTAATTCTCACTTGTAGTAATCAATATTTACTTTGCTGCTATTGATATTATTTTTAATTATGAAAATAGTGAGGCGATTTTAAAACTAACTGAACATATAACTTAATTTTCTTTTTACATTAAGTATGTGATTTTAATTTGCTTGCAACTGTGGAATTTAATCATTCATTATAACATATGAAAAGTGTACCTAATTTATTTCCGTGTGGAAAACTAGCTCTGAAAAAGGAACATTTTATAATTTGTCCTATAGGGCACATTCCTGTTGAATTAGAGAATAATTGATAAAAATACAATTATTGTAAGAATCATTGGAATTTTATTTACCTTAATTTTCCAATCGGATGTAAACATTATAAATATTAAGTTGTACCCTTCTACATGAACATATAGTTAAATAAAACTTATCAATCTTGCTTAAGCAGATTAATTTATTAATGGTTAAAACTAAGTTTCCCTTATCTACTTAACATGATTCTAATGTCAGTAGTAGTGATAAGGTCAATGCAATCAAATAGTAGAAAATATCATAATTCATAAATGTGTGGTAAAATTATTTGATACAATTACTGTATCATACTGGACAGCCTGGTAAACATATGAGCACTTGTCAAATAAAAATTGGGATCCTTGGCTAATTGCATTGATAATTAAAAATTGAGACAATTTGGCTGCCCTTTTGGTCTAGTGGTTGTGAATGCGACTTTTGAGCATGAGGTTCCAGATTTGATCCCCAGATTGTGAAGTTTTATTGGGTTTCCAACTAAAAATACTCAGCATTAGCTTGAAATATACATTTCTGTACATTGTAGTAATAAGCTCACCCTCTAAAGTTCTCCCCGAAAAGTGGGATACTCCTCTGCCTATACCTCAAGGTAAATGTAGATGTGATATTAGACTACTTATAATTTAGTAGCAGCACTCAGTAAGTGTTTAACAAATGCATTCATCATAACATAATTATAACACCAAAGACATGATGGGTCAATTTTTATCATTAAAATTTAGTATGTTTAGCTAAACCCTACTACTGTGGTTGCTAATTGATTACATGCTATGAACCATAAGTACACATTAAATTGGTTCAATGAGTTTTAAATGTGTGTCGTGCTCATATGTATACAAAGCTTAAAAGTTACACAATTTTCTATGATAAGTTAAAAGCAGTCTTAACAAAACTTCCAACGATTGCCACACTCATTGCAGAGCACAAAGGTAGTCATGGGCTCATCAGAGCTCCTGGTTTGCAATTGATTGTAGGTGCAGTTCTTCTTTTTGCATTTGCCGCACTTGAGCATGTCAGTTTTAGTTCCCTGTACAGTCGCGAGTTGAGCATCATCAATGGCTTCCTTAATGAATTTCTCTCTCAGTTTCTTCATTTCATCACTGGCCATTTCTTCTGGTGTCATTTTTGCAAGCCGCGAAGCTGCTATTACTCCATTCAAAAAATTTGTACGTAAAGTCGGATTTTTGGGGTCTTTTAGATTTGCTACTCGAGATCGAACCCTATTCTTATATCTCATGTCTGTATTTTTAAATTCAGCATAAATGCACTCCTCTAATTCTTCAGCCAGCTCTTCAGGAGATGCACAGGCATTGGCAGGTTCACCATCTGATTTCAATGCTTGCATGAGAAGTTCACGACATTTCAGTCTAATTGCATCGGTGGTATTAGACGGAGGCGGGAAAGATGCTTGTAACTTTTTATCTTTCTCCTTATCATCCTTTTTCTCTTTATCTTTAGAAGAGTCTTTTTTGGGCTTTGATGATCCGCCAGATTCCTTGGATGGTGTAGTAGGAGCAGATAGGAATTTCTTCCAGTTCTTAATTAAAGTCTTGCACAAAGATATTACTTCCTCATCTTTACTGGATTTTCGTAAACCATTAACCGTCATACCTATCCTGGTCTTCGTGAGGACATCCAAATTAATAGCCATATGCTGGAGGGCCTTCAAAAGATCTAAAGCATCTTCTTGACCCTAAAATAGGTAAGCAAAAGATTAGTATTTGGAATACAGCTTGTACCTGTGTCATGCACTGACAATGGGGCCGGTTCATCGATCTAAATAATAACAAACCAGGTTAAAGACATTTTATGTACTACATTACAAATAGTACAATATTTTTACATTTATTCAGCATAACAATGAATTTGTAACGTTTCCATCTATTTATTACCTGGATGTATTAGCATTTTTATGCTTTAGAAAGATAAAATACTTTAATATAATTCCATTAGTCTTCACGTACCGTGCCATCGTCAGATGTCATCTTTGTTAATTTTTTTTGTATTTTCATTACATCCTCCTCGACGCTCATTGTTGATTATATTGTACAAAACTCGACTTCCCGCCTAATTCAACCAACAATTCACGAAAAATATTGATAAATCGACCACCATACCACTTGAACATAGACTAAGAGATTTGTTAAATGTCAATTTACTAAGCCCGAAGCTTTCGTTCTCTATGTTTGGAAATTTTTAGATTTTTAGCACACAGTCGACAAACATTTTTGTTTAATGTATCATGTTTACGATGATTGGTAATAACGTAAATTGGTAAGTATATATAATATCATCGCCTTCCCATTACAATCCCCTGACCATTAAGCATCTGAAAAATAATGAAGCTGTTCATACCTATTTGTTGCTGTTGTTTATCCGCCAGCTAGCAGGGCTGTTACTCGGCGATAAATATTTAAGTTTACCAAAATTTATCAAACCAATATCCTAAGTGCCTTTCTTGGGATTACCGATGCAATAGTTATAAATATAATTTAATATAAATAATAGCAGTGGCAATATACTCTACATCTATTTTGAATGCTACGCACAATGTATGGAGGAGCCCATAAAATATCAACCCAATTATGATATATAATTAGGTAAATGGACAATGTGAGAAAAGGGTAATTAATAAAATAATGTAAACAATAACACTATAATAGCATAATTGTGTACCAAATTGCAAGCATCTGTATGCGCCTAATTAATTTTAATTAAAATACTAAAAGTGAGGCAATAAATGATTGAATTTTAAATAAATATCACAATAAAACATCATTTTTTATTTGCGATATTTATTTAAAATTTACTAAATATATCCTCTTATATTGAACTACGGACATTTAATACTTCGATTCAAGAAATATTTCATTTAACTTGAAGTCATAATTGTAGATGCCGTTGATAGAATAAAAACAAAGTTAATTAAAAGAAAATGAAAGATGGCGGGAATTCGAAAAAACAACGAGGGCGACGAAACAAATAACATTTTGCAATCTTGAAACTGACTTTGTAGTGGAATTGACACTGTCAGTGGAGATGCGAGACGTGTCGAGAATGATAAGTGGCCCCTTAATTTCAGAGATAAAATACAAATAATGGTTTAATATTTTGTTTCGTTCAATCCCAATTATATCTTGCGATAGTTGTGTTCATGAACGTTCATGTCTTGTCATCGTTTCCAAAACATTTCCTTACGAATTAAGTTTTATCTAACGGCACAAATGAATGGTGCACTACAAGAAAGATTTAAATTTTACTCCTAACATGCGAAATATTCATTTACATCCCCCACAGCAGCACGTTTTCACCATACCGCCATATTGCGAGCATACTGCGCTCAAGATATGCAGCGTTATACTTATAACATTCGCCTACAACGCCCGCGGCATTTCTACGTTAGTGGAATGAATGAACCTGTCGTTCATACGCCGCGGCGGGTATATCGCCGCTTGGGTACGAGTTTACGGGCCTCGAGGATTCCCTCCTTACCCGGGCAG
>DWEC01001965.1:0-12386 GCA_018245735.1 Microceris miodesmiata
TACGTTTACGTCCCACTATGGAATAGGTGGTGAGCCTATTGCCATGCCTCGGGCATATTATCCAGACTGCGAACCACTACTAGAAAATCTAAATTAGAAAATTTTGTACTATTCGGTCAGGGCATCGAACCCGGGACTTCCTCATCGGCAGTCGCACTTGCAACCAACACGACCAACGAGGCAGTCTAATACAACATTAGTAATATATTAAACATGTATGACAATTATTGACAAACCGCCCCGGTGTGTGGACGCCGCGCGGCTCGTCCGCTGCTCACGCGAGCATCCTGCAGCCGCTTCCCCGCATGCTTCCCAGTCTATGCGTGATTTTTCGTTGCGGGTAATTTCGAATCTATGATATCTCCTAAAGTATTTATTGTAATGATGTACTGTAAAGTACAATTTCAATCTATATAAAATGCCAAAGATGACTATTATATTTATTTTGATCAGGATTAATACCAAATTGGAGAAAAAACATTAACAATAACTCGATAAATTTAAATTAAATATATTAATTTAAATTAAATATATGAAATGGTTACTATGGCTCAATATTAAGAGATAAACATATACCATCGAAGACTTTTTTTTAGTTTTTTTAAAGGACGATGTTTTTGTAGAACATTGTTTTTATGTATCTCATAAGATTGAGCCTGCAGCGCATGTAAGCGTCCAGGAAGACCATTTTCGGTGACCTTTTTGTAAAACAATAAAATTCCTGGAAAAACCATAAAAAAGATGGGAAAAAGTGGCCTATTTTCATCCCAAGACCCTCAAATATCTCTTTATGAAATTTCATCACTATCGGTTCAGCAGTTTGGCCGTGATGACGTCACAGACAAGCAGAGGGACAGTTTCTTTCGCATTTATAATATTAGCATGGATAGTGTGTGGGTTACTTTGCGTAATATTGCTGAAAAGATTAGTAATAATAAATAGTGGATTCGAAAGATCTACTTATAAAATGTTTCTGTATCGTACTCATTTGTACATTCTAATAATTTGTATTAAAACATATAACTACATTTGTAAATTGTGAATAAATACACTGAAATTTGCCTCAACAAAAATGTCGGAGCATAAAAATTTTTGCAGTTTTTTGAGGGAAAAGGTGTGAATTTGTATCATATTCCTTTAAACAATTCAATACTTTATTTTTAGTAAAATGAATACCAATAACCAGATGGAATGAAGATAGCTGAGTTAAACATTAAAAAGCGAATACAATGATTCACTAAGGCAGCTTATAGGGAAAGAATATTTAAGCTAATTGAAAAGCCAACAATCTTATAAGTGCATCCCTGTAATGCATCGATCCCGCACACACAAACACGGATACAAACACACTCGCACCGCGTCTGAGCAAATAAAACAAAATGCAACCCCCTTCCCCTCGTCTAGTCACGAGACAACAAAGGGTGTTCGCGCAAAATTACCACTTAGCCGCCCCATTGGAAAATGGTCCGTATCGTCAACACGAAATGGTCGGGGTCGCGTGCACACCACCACCGGCTATGTCCAGGAAGCGATGTGTTAAGTGAAGTTTAGACTTAATTGCGTTTACAGATTTTATGGTAGGATGTCGGGGGTGGCGGGTGCAGACAGTCTCGCAGATACTACCTATTGATATAGCTGATAAACTCCAAGTGATAAACTTTGAAATTTATTTGTTATTAATTTGGAGAGACGTGACGGTTCTACTGTCCATAACTCTCTTTCCTATCCTTGGACTTGACAGTATGATATTTAATATGATTTGCTGGTGACATAATATCTGTATATAATTCAGATGGTGTATTAGATCAGCGAAGTAATGATGCCGCCGGAGTGTTTTGAAAACCATGCCTAACAACCACATTTTAGACGAAGTTTTTTTTGTAAATAACGTAACATCACGCCGTAATCCCCGAAGGGGTAGGCAGCGGAGTTAAGAACACTCCCACGTTTGCATAGGTGGTGAGCTCCTTGCCATACACCGGGCACAGACACAGATTCAGAGTTAATACAAAACATTTCTAATAGAAAGTCTATGTTAGAAAAATCCAATAGTACCCGGGAGTTGAACTCAGTACCCGTCGCTAAGCAGTCGCACTGTCGAATTTTTAGAATTATACGAGTACATTATACTGGCTTGGGTAAGTAACATTATCGACTTAAATTAAGGTGCTTTCCAAAGTCACCTCCTTCGATGTCACTTTCCATATTAACGGTTATTTATTGTCATTGGGCAATGTGCATCCTTAATGGATCTTTATCATACTTTGATCATTTAAAAAAATCACAAAATACGTAAATAACTATTTATGTGATTGTATAATCACAGACGTAAAGATATTTAATAAGTAATTCTTAACGCAGCCCATTGTCTGACGTAGGGGAGATGCGAATAAAAAAACATAATTTTCGTCTACACAAAATTCTCTGATGTATTTTCCAATGTACTAAATCATTAAATGAAACAAATAAATGTCGAAATTCTACAGTTGAGAAACCGCGGAACCAGTAAAGACGAGGAAACGGGGTAAGGCTCGCGGCTGTAAAGTCTTTGGCTGTTTAAAGAGCATTCTTTCTCTTCGTGACAAACAAGATCGTAACGAAAGAGCTACGCTACGGCGCCGCTTGCAGCTACGTTCTACGAGAAAAGAGTCCTTTCAAATAAAGAACGAGAAAAACGTAACGGACATTGATGCTTTTGTTCCGAATTTTGGCAACAAAAACTATCTTCTGTTTTGTTGATTATTTTGCTCACTGTTATATATTTTAATTTTTATAATGGTAACCTTTACGATGAAAATTTAAATAATGTCAAATTAAATAGAATGGTATTAATTGAAAGTTTTCTAGATTTAGCTCCTTATGTCTGTTGGATTTGGGTGTCATAAATCTTTGTGTCAGATTAGGAGTTTTTTTTTTTATTTTTGGTCAATACGACACGGCTTACGAATTACTTACTTTTTGCCAATACGACACGACTTAATTTCTTAAAATACGTAGTTCTTAAAATACGTAGCATTTTTTATATGCACAACATTAGAGAGTGCTAATTTACGTAAGATTCACGAGTCACACAGAATTACAATTCCGAGTCAGAATGTAAAAACTAAAGTCAGCGGTGTCTGAAGTCAAACAAAAACTTCGTTAAGACCGCTCGACCGTCGGATAAGAATATCAAGTTTTTCCTTTACAATTGTAAAATCTTTCATCTCGAACCTTCTATGGGTCGTCCGCGGTATATCTTAGAATCGTAATGTAAATTTATGATCGATGTGTGTCTGTACATAAAAAGCATAAAATTGGGTTTCCTTTAACGTTTCCCTAAGGAGTACCGATGAAATGGAAGCAAGTAATAGGATGTATAAATACATAAATGTAATATTATTATGCTAATTAAATTTAATAAAAGTATTATCACATAAGAATGACGTTTCGTTTACACATTGTCATAACATCGGTTAATAACTAATATGGTTCTACCAATTGCTTTAATTGTCCCAATATTCAGGAATGAAAGTTTTTTTTTACTTTCAAGAAAACTGAGTAAATTTCCCAACTCTATATATTTTTTAATAATATTCGGAAACGCGTTTATATATAGAAATGAAAAAACCGCGGTCTGAGAGGATTTTTATCCATTTTTCGACAAAATATATTGCTGTATAAATAATAAACTGATATATTACAGTTACAAAATACATTATTTCTGTATTCTTTCTCGAATCCTTTTCCAACGGGATAATGGCATTCAATAGCGATAAACATAAAGGGATATTTTACAAAGCAAGTGAAGCCGTATACCGAAAGTTAGTCTTTGCTTAAGTTTGTAATTAAAAATCTCGGAAGTCAATTAAAGTTAGGCGGGCGGTGGAGCCCTCCGGCGTTTTTGCTTCTGAACTGAAATAGTAATGAATCGCTGGAAATCAAACTTTGATATTATAAAGGTTATTGTACTTTAAGAATTCTCTAATTACAAATAATTTACATTTACACGTTTTAAATTACACTTTTTCTTTAAAATTAATGCTTCAATATAGTGAACATGACACGTATTATTTAATACAGTTTAAATGTAACTATCGTATATATAAAAATAGTTTGCTCCTAAGATGTGTCCCAAGAATTGGGCCTCTGCTTATTATATTCTATCAAAACCACCTGCCTTCTTAAGGAATGCTGAATATAAGCATTTCCCAAGAGGTCTACAAAAATAATAGACGCCCACGTGATGACGTAAATAATAGATACAATGTGGACAGGTATTAAAATTATCCACTTGATAATGTATTAAAGACGCTATATACTTATGTATATAATAAAGGTATATCATTGCTATGGATGTTAATATTTTGATTAAATATTAATTAATAAGGACAAATCTCATTGCCTTTTTTCTATATATATTAGTATCGCAAATGACATGAAAATTTTCCCGCCATTTGGACCTAATTTCGTCTAATTCCCAAATCAGCCGTAACAGATTATTAAAGTTTTGTTAAGGGATTATGTCACAACGGTATAGTTACAAAATGTAAGAAAACCAAACAAATGGGTGTGCAGATTTAACAAGAGCTTAATAAATAGCAGTGCTCGCTGAGTGCATTATTAGCAGACACGAGGCGAAACCACCAATTAAATCAAACCTCCGAGGAGGAGCCCCGCACAGTGCGCTGTAATTACTAGATCTAGCTCAGCTATGTTATCCTGAAAACTCGCTGTTCCCTTAAGATTTATGGCTAGTATATAGAACAAATGTTATCAGAATACGCATTTTAAACTAATGTCTATTAATAATTTGCCTGTGAATGTACGTAGAAAGTTAATTTTTAAGTACCTTTTATATACATACGAGTGTGTATAACGACTTCGATGAGAGAATTGATTGATATTTTGTGATAAACAAATAAAATTCGGTTCTGTTTTCATATATTGTTTATTTTAAAGAATGAAATGTATGTCACTATGTAAAGTAATGATGTAAACTATCTTCAGAACATGGAAGAAGCAATGGTTGTTAGTGAGCATCCTAGTTGGTTGGAATCTCCATCTGTCCTAAGGGACATAGGCGTGACAACATTCGTAAATATATTCTTCATTTCATCTTCTTTGAAAAAACATCTTATCGCAATTGTCTTTTTAATCACCCATATGTCTCCCATAAATTTTGAGATGCTGGCCTACCTACTTACTAAATGGGGACTTTCTAAGAGAATATTATAAAGAACCGGTAGTCCAAAGTGCCCATATTGCATCCAGCGTTACGTAATTTGTACTTTGTATTGTATTTGTATGTATTGTACTTTGATTAAACCAGCGCATCTGAGCTATGAGTATATTTGCATCTAGATCAATCTATGTATAAACTTGATAGATGGATTTAAGTTAATAATCTGCACTTAATAAAACATTATGTAACTTTTACATAGATCGTCACTAGTTCATCAGAATGACCCTTGGTTTATCATCATCATGACCAACTGTTTTATCGTTCCACTATTGAACATGGGCCTTTTAGGAGTAGGGTAAAGGCCAGAGTGGTTAGATCATATTTGTAAATTATATTTACACCAACTTATTGACCTAATTTTCTTTTATCTAGCAGATTTTGATTTGCAGTCGCCACTCATTTTTTCACCAACATTCTAACTCCCCTCACTGTTTGGTTTCAAGGATATGCCAGGCAAGGCCAAACAACGCGAGTATATCCCCGCCTTTGAATATTTTAGCTCCTACCCGATATGGCTAAGGTTGCATAATCCTGTGTGCCACGTTTCGTTGCTTATGCATTAGCTTGCATCTTTTGCTCATGAGATGATTTCTCACACGTACCTATATATGGATTACTAAGAATTTATCTCCGGTTCAAGCGGTTTGAGAACTTAGAGTGGGATCTTAAAAGTCACTTTCTCCCATTTCTTGAGAAAATAGCGTATAATATAACCTCCATTAGCACTCGCATATTTCCACCATAACTTTTGTAAGAGTAAAAATTTCTCACATCGCCCATCAGTCGGAAAGTGTACAAGGGACTTAATTATTCGAACATAACACTCATATGCTAAGGATCTAGTTGGCACTTTGGTGTGTGTCGTAAATTTTCTCACAATTTCACCCTTGGCGGAGCTGAAACAATGTAAAACACGGTATTATTTATGTCCGTGGAACTACAACAGAGTGGAGTCAAACAGGGTGAAATATAGTGTTTGCTTAATAGAAGCTGTGTCCACATGTGAGGGTTAGCTGGCTTTGGGGCGCGGACACACTTTATTCGCTGTGACATAATATAAAACCTATACTTTAGAAACAGGTGTTTTTTACTAAGTCTATCTAATAAAGTCTCGGAAGAGACTAACAGAGTAGAGAATTGACGTGTCAATACATTGATTAAACAACATAATATTTAACAGTATTGACAATGACTAATAACTTACATATTGCTGGCAACCAAATTTCTTACAGAGCGACAATATCAAAAACTTGTTTATAGTAAATGAGGAAAAATGAATTCCCTAAATACACGAACCACGGAAACAACTTACCCAAATTACTAAAAGTCGAATCAAGGATATATCTTCTGGAAATTTCTAGAAACTTATCTCCAAGATTTCGAATTTGCATACCCGTCCACCAGTTGTGGCGGCGTCCTTAAGTTAACACAATAAAGAGGTTTTGTAGAGGTCTCTTAGAGAAATAGCCCTCCGGTGCAGCGACGAGGTGCTCAATTTAAATTAAAAAGGTCCTCTCCCTGAGAGCACAGATAAATTTCCTGCATCCTTCTGACCTTAGCATATGAGGCATTCTGACCTATATTGCGACCACAATAAAAACTTGACCGGACAACAGCTAGACCATCTCAGTTTAATTTATCTACGTAACCATATTTTATTTTTCTATACACATTGTGAGAAGTATATTTATAACTTTCAAAAATATCATATGAAATGTCGGGATCAAATAACATTGAAGTAATTCTTACCTGTTTATATTTTGCTTTATTAAAACCAATTTGAGAGAAGCGTTTCTAAATATTTTCAAAAGCAATTTGGTATATATGTATTGATTTTTCTAATAGTGTATGCATGTGTACCAAAATTGACTAAAATACCCTAGCATTTGAAGCCTTCTAACGTAGTCTATAGATTCATTCACGTTTTTAATTAAATATTGATCAAAATATGTGTATGAATATAACTGTGAATTATAGTGACTGCTTAACATTAACTGGCCAGCCCTCATTGTAAATAATAAAGTAAATGAATATTAAACTTAAACTAAATTAAACTAGAATTATATCAAACTACATATATGTTATATGTACATATTGTCACACCTATCTTCTTGAAAGAATTAAGGCAGATTAAGGAATTCCATTTGTTCCGATCCTGGTAGAAATTTTTCACCAAATAAATATATAAACCGCTATATAATTACTTTTTATGAGTATATCTACCCATATATCTATGTATTTTTATATCGAATGTATACTTTGAGAAAATATTTGTTTATTTTACTCTATTTAACGTTAATATTATTTATTTACACATGTCCGAAATGGGTGTGCACGTATAAAGAGAGTGTTGAATGTGGAAAAAGCATGGCATGACAGTATGTACAGCCATAATTGGCACTACGTGTCATCTGCCTACCCTATAAAGGATCTGGCATTATCATATAATAATATCAAAAAATTATAAATGGATTTATAAGCGGTAGCACTAAACTAAAAGTCTCTACATACTTATGATATTATCGAGAATTGTTTTGAAATCGAATAAACAGAACAAATTTCGAAATTTTTTTTCACAGTATTCGTTAGAACTGAGCGATTTAGATTTCTTTGAATTTTGTGATACTTAAATCTCAAAACTAGAGACTACAAGTTTAAATTTCTGTTTTTCGCTATTTCGATTTGATCATTATAGACGAATATACTACCCTTCGAAATGTCGTTCAATAAAAAAATCCAATTTTTTATCCGTTTATTTTTTCTGCTAGCACACATTGTACTCGTATATTGGGAGGAAATTGTATAATTGTTGGTTACAAGTATATAACTGTATTCTTGCGAAAACATCCTATGCTTCTTTATATTTAGCTTTTTTGTATATTATAGTATATATACGTAGTTTATATGCATATTTTACATAGTTAGTGAAAATGTTTTAACAAGTCAATTTATATTCCATCTGATCATTCCATTGCCCGTTTCTATTATTTCCACGCCGAGGGAATTAAATTTTAATAATTGATCAGACTCCAGATTCTGGTTTTTATTTAATGTCACTTAAAATTTAACATGTTACATGTGGAACGGCTATTCGTTCGAACTGCTCGTATCAGCCATGAATAAGCAATGTACGGTTCAATTCTTTAAACGTTCGAAGTGCTAACATTTTAAAAATTACTTGTAATTCTCTTACTAACGACATTATTATCAATTTGCTGTCACCGTGGTCCAGTGGTTATTAAGCCCGACTGAGCTGAGCTGAGGGGTTACGAGTTCGA
This sequence comes from Microceris miodesmiata, assembly GCA_018245735.1. Taxonomy (NCBI): domain Eukaryota; kingdom Metazoa; phylum Arthropoda; class Insecta; order Lepidoptera; family Hesperiidae; genus Microceris; species Microceris miodesmiata. Next base: position 8,503 of record DWEC01001965.1, read on the forward strand.
ATCTCGCCAAGAAACTAAGGAAACCTGCAAGTTTTGTCACGATCTTTTACTTTACCATTACAGCAAGTCATGTTTAATGTTCAAAAAATCATGAGAAACATAACATCACGTCTGTAATCCCCGTAGAGGTAGGCAGGTTAATGTAGCCTACTCCCACATTTAACCAGTTACGTTTATGCCCCTTAAAAGAATAGGGGATAAGTCTACTGCCGTCCTTCGGGCACACATTTAATATTAAAAATTATATAGTAATATAAATATTAATCTCATTATAATTTATGAAAATATTATAATTAAGAAAATTTACCTACAAATTTGCCACCAAGTCACATTATTACTTTACTATAACTATAATCAATTACAACCTACGAGCTCACGCACGCAACAGTTACAGTTGATCCAAAACTGTACATTTATAGTAAACGACGCAAAAGATCTCCTTTCAATTTATAAGTGTTTTATGCAAAAAACGACTTGCGTTCGTCAATCGCATACATCGATTACCACGATCTGCCTACTTACAATATGTTGCATTGGATCTCTCCCAACTTGGAAACCCGTTGATGTTCCGCGGATCCACTTCCACTCAGTTCGTAACAAGGAAAACATTTAACAAATTCGCGCTTAGTTTGTACAAAATTTTGGGATACACAGCTTTTGGGGTCCTGTTTCTGTTTAGTTTGACAAATCCATGCGTTTAATTGAAGGACGGGATCGTAATATGTACACATTGTGATAGGCGGCGCGGAAAGGTTTACTCACTATTAGCACAGTATTAAGCCAGTGTTTGTCCCTTCTCTTGTCTAGCTTAGCTGCTTACGCTTTCATTGCACGTCCAGTCGATACCGCATAGCAAAAACACTTTCCTGTTACATTTTGTATGCAACTAATGGTGACAGTACGCTTAGTGACGGCAAAACTCCTTATTTGTATCTTATAGTGACTGCTTTCATTTACATTAAAATGGATAATGTTACGAGTATAGGTTTCAAATTATTTTTTACGTCAAATTCGAATCTGTATATCAATGGATTGATGAAAGTTTATTAATTAACTGACAGAGTAGTGCTGTTAATTAAGACAAGTAATGAGTTACTTAAAAATAAATTGTGGAACCTATTATTATAATTAGTTCAACTAGTAAAATAATACTTTACAATATTCGACCAGTATATTTTAGTCAGATTTTATACAAAAATGTAAATATTATATAAATCTTGCAGTCGATATCCGTACTAACTAAAATCGCTATATCGAAGTGAATCGCGGTCGCTTCCTCATATGCAATGTGTAGGCTACCTTATATTTGAAAATGGCATTTGCGGGGTCTTCAAATGATCGTTTGCCTTTTATAGGTTCAGTGACATTAAGTTTGGGTGAAGTCCATTTTCTTCGACACATGTTCTTTGTCAGCGAGGACACAAAACTGAAACAGGTCAGACACGTTCCGTACTATTGTTCGTAACATTGTTACATATTGTTTCACATAATTCACGTAACTATTTTCATGTAGTATTGTCACAATGTCGTCTCTGAGCTGGCGTTTATGTGTCTTAGTGCTTGAGTTTAAAGATAGGGTTAAATTGTAATGTTTCTATTCTTTACATAGTTAAGGTGTATGTGATTCTTAGATGTTTATTGTCGGTTATGCTACGATTGTCTATACTAATATTATAAAGAGGAAATAATTGATTGTTTGTTTGTTTGCATTGTATAGGCTGCGAAACTATCTGACCGATTTGAAAAATTCTATATTATTAGAATCCTACATTATCCCTGATGAAATAGGAGATAGAATATTTTCAAAAACGTTAGGAATCCGTTTGAAAACTTTATAACGTAACCCAACGTGTGAAATAAAATACCAAAAAATCTTATATCGCGTACGCTCCGGAAATTATCGACTATAGAGCAAAGTGATGTACTGTAGTTTTACAGAGGATACGATATTTAGATAATTTATTAGTGTTATAAATACATTTCTGCTTTACTTTGAAATTATAGCAATAACCTTTTGAGTTGAGTCGCAATGTATGCAGTTATTAATTTAGTAGTGATTACGTTTTGCCGGAGAAATTATTTTGTTAATTTTAAAACTCATTAAAATCTAAATCCCATTTGTGAAATTCCTTTGTATCCGACGTACAGTTATAAAGAAACGACACGAAGAACATTTTATAATCAACTATGCATTGGTAAGTCGGTTGAGATTGCACAAAGCATAATTGCTTCGTGGGTGCTAACTCCACTATAGCGGGAACTTCTCTTATTTATTTTAGGACGTTGAAGTACTAGAAACGGCAAGAAAATTGAATTTAGGTGCCAAAACTGACAAACAAACAAAACACATGCCCATATGAGTTAAAATTAATGATATTGACACTACATTTACATTTCTATAATAATCTTCACAATGTAAGGATTACCTTACATTACTTACACACAAAAACATATTAATGTTTTTAATATGTATTAGGTACTCACTGTGAATAATTTCGCCTTTAAATATACGTTAACTTTTTTCACAAAACTGATGTTATTCTTAATAAAATATGTTTATTTTACAGTGATATTATATTTTTTTAGGGTACTAGTAATTTAGGGTTGGTTTTGTTCTAAATATTAATCACTAAAAACATAAAATATTTCTTTCTTCGTCTATTTCAATAGAACAAAAGAAAAATGAATATGTAATTGTAAATATCGTACCTACTTTATAAATGCAATTTGTTGAGCATTTATCATTTACAGAAACATTTAGATGCTTTTTTAGCGTTATAAATACATTTTTACTTTACTTTGAAATGGTAGCAATAATGTTTTGACGTGTGTCGCAATGTATGCATAAATTAATTTAGTGATGGTTAGTTTTTGCGTCGTCCCGTTGACTAATAATGTGTAATATTTAACTTTTGCCACTTATTATTCTCATTTTGAAATTCTTATGTAACGAACGCTATTTTAAATTCTCTATTCTGTTTTTGCTATATATTTATCAGTTAGTAAGTAAGGTAAGCGAAATGAAAACAAAATATGATCCGATATTTCTTATTAATTAATACGTAGATAGTAAAATGACAACCTCGTAGCAGTTTCTGTGAATTAAACATGGTTAGATATTATAATGACGACGCACATGTAGGTAAATAAAAGACAAGAAGATCAGAAAAGAAAACATAATTATACTAATAAAATAAGGATATAGCATAGTGAAAACATTGCTTAAATATAACTTTAAAAATTCGTGGGTTTTTAAGGAATAAATATAAAATTGGAGCCTCATCGTTACCTTTTCATACCTCTATCCTCATTACCATTTTGTAAAATCTTCGTCTTAAAACTAATGACGAGTCTCTCTGCAAACTGCGGTGCCGAATCTACTTTGTTAATATTCTCGTATACCAAAAGGATTTTATATTTAACTTAGCTACAACCCTTTGCCTGTCCTACAGTTGGATCTGGAGGATCCACTATAGTTTGAGAGCTATCTTTTTTTTTGATGTAGACAAACTTTATATATTGCAAGTATAGATAATTCTTGCCACTGTTTAAAATGACCATCAGAGTACGAAAACTAGAGGTCACTTATTCCAGGTTAATAATATTCAATTATTCACTGAGGGTTAAAATGTATAAACCTGCCAGATAGTCTGAATTCATTATTTCTTTTGGTTAATGAAAGGTTTATCAATATTATTCACGGTTCAGTGTGATTTTTATTACTGTAATATTCAAGGCAAACCAGGCTATAAGCTAGCACGAATAAGTTTCCTAGTTCGCACGTTAAGACGGCCATTACTTGTGAAATACTGGCAGTCTTAATTTTAGAACTAATTAACTTTGCATTTCTTACAGCATTTTTCATGCGCAGAAAGTCTATCCAC
>DWEC01001966.1:0-12385 GCA_018245735.1 Microceris miodesmiata
GGTTTGCAACTTGAAGGGGCTATAAGCTGATGAGTCATGAATGCTCACATTGTAACATACTGTTACATCCATTATGAAATAGCAATATTATACAGCTTATAAACCAAATGCATGAAATGCACATTTTTACATTAGCAATAAATAATTTCTCATTTGACCAGAAACATGCCAGTACTTTGTTGGACAATTTTTTTAATTGACATGGCAATAATGATATCACAAAAAATCCACATAAAAATCACGGATACAACACAGTTACACCACTTCTTACTCTTAGCACATGTGATTATAATAAATGTATATAATTATGTAGCGACTACCATTGATTTATTAAATGTCGATACATTGATTAGTTATAATAGCATATATAGTCAGAACAGTTTATCTGAAACAACTCAGAAATAATATGCCCTAAGCACTTCTAAAAACATAGCATTTGTAGTTTTACAAATATGTTGATTACATAATGATGATATTATATAAGGAATTCAAATAAAAAATCATGGTATTTAAAAATGTGCTAGGGCTGAAAGTTTCCAAATAATTTTAAAATAGATTGCAACTACCCAAGTAGCTCACGGGATGATAGATACAGAAATGAAACAGTACAGACATGTATTGTGCTTAGAAAAATTGCCACACTCCAAGGACTGCATCCTTTATGGCTTCAATGTATTGTGCTGGCACCCAGTACACCCAATACCTGGAAGCTTCTGTGGGACCTAGCTGCAGACCCTGTAAATTTCATAATGTATACATCATATGTTAATCATATTCAGGTCTACAGTGATTGATCAACAGCTATGAAGCATGTTTTACTCAACAATACTTAGGTATGTATGTTATCTAAAAATATTTCCCAAGATCCTTTAGCAGGTAATTTAAAATCTTGAAGTGATATTGATAGCTTATCAATAATGATACATAAGAATCAATTCAAGGCCTTCGAATATTTTTATGACTTAATCTAAAAGTATAATAGTGACTACATATTACCATAATGTGATATTCTTCATGGTCCTTTATTGGCTCTGATGTGATACCTAGAACAATTTTTTTTTAATATCATAGGTACTTTCAAAAGGACATTACAGATAATAATTTAAATTCCCACCTGTTTATGTCCCAATACTATGATTGATAGCTTTGTCGCGAATTAGAGAAGAAAGAAGATAATAAATGAATATGAATCATTTGGAGGAGTAGAAAATGATAAAATTTAAATTTGCTATGTCATAATAGGCATAGATATTAAAGAGATCTAATTTGCAAAATGTGAACAGATATTTTTATATCATATAAGCAAGATAACATTCAAACACAGATTTAGTAGCTACCCATCACCTTCAAATTAAGGCTTGTAATTAGAACAATAAATACTAACAGCCATTATTTCTGCAATCCTGTCATCATTTAACTCTAACCAATAACCTGATCAACAATTTTTGCTAACTGCCACCTAAGAATGTTATACATAGTCCTGTCCAGTTGTTATTGTGTCCATAGTTACATAGTTCAGAATTATGGTTCAAACCATAATTAAATGTGAGTAATATAAAATTTCAGCTTTTAAACTGTAATCCACTATCACAATAAATAAGTGATGTTGTTTGCTCTTCAAATGTAATAAGCTCATCAAGTATATTAGAACTTTATTTATTTACAACCACCTACTGTTGTATATACCAATTATTTAAGCTTTACCTATTTATAATTCAAAGTTCTGTCTTAGAGATGAAAGTTATTGTATGTACTATACAAATAAATAAAAAAACAAAATGTATACACTGTAATGTATTACATGTTCATCAACATAGCAAAAGATTATTTTATAAAACAAAGAGATGAAAATAAATAGCAGAACTTACTCTTGATGGATGTCATTGCAAGTTTCTCTGTACGCTCCTTGGTCCCAAGCCACAGCTGGTCCTGTTCTGGTTTAAAGGTGAGCCGCACTTTACCACCATGTTTATTTAACATGCCACTTAATGGGACTGGGGGTAATGGCTCCTAAAAGTAACAGAGGTTAGATATTAAAGTGTTCATATGTATTAATATTATACAATTTTATACACTGGCTTTTTAGAATTATTAGTAGTTATGTTTGAATTTTCATATTATCTTACATTTCAGTTTTCAAAATGCAATAATATCATTATCATGATAATATTGTGGTATAATTAATATCAGATATACAGAATTATTGATTATTGAAATGTTACCTTTACTCCTTTGATTCCCGGCATTACATCCGGGGGGATGCCCTTATCTAACACTTTCCTGTGGATTTTCTGCATGCAAAGAGGTTCCTTATTGGATTGGCTATTAGCTTTCTCTTCTAAAATTTCCTGTTAAAATAAATTGTTCACTTTAAATACATTTATTTTCCAGTGAAACTAGGTAATTATTTTGGTTTCCTGTTGTACAAAAAATTTAAAAATTACCATAGAGCTAAATATATTTTGCCTTTAAAATACACTGAGTTCTATATGATAACTGAATAAATATTCGATCTAGATGCCATTCCTACCTTTGGTGCAGCTTTCACAGCTAATATGTCATCCATTTTTGAGCCCACAAGCATTACTTTTCCTCCTTTTACGATTCCAGCGTTTCGGAGAGTCGCATTGTCTTTGGCCATGCCTTTGATGATAAGCTTTTGTGCAGACTGCGGCACACCGCATATCCGTTCCAGGTGCGCTTTTAATTCTAATACGGTAGCGTCGTGCGCAAATGTGATGTCGTGTTTCACTTTGTTGAAAACTACGGTAAATTCCACTTGCTCAGGTATTTCGCACAGCTCGGTGTCTTCTGTTGACTCTGAAGTACACGGCACGGTCTCCGCGGGGGCTTCCATATGAACTTTCCCATTATCGACACTTGATTCTTCTTGGATCGCCACCTTTGACGAGCCGTTCGATATCAGTGAATTTGGATCCAAGTTCTCTGTTGTATCTCCCTTTTCAGAAGCTGATGAAAAGAACGTGAGTTAGCAAAAATTCTAGAACAAAAGACTCGGGATTCTGAGCCAAAGATTGTCAAAAATCGCTTCACCGATTTCATGCAAATCTGTATGAAATCTTACCGATAAATTCCATGTTTTGTTATAATGTAGAACCGTATGAATAAATAAATAATCAGAAATAATTACTGTCGTACAGTTGTTTTGAAAAAAATATTAAAAATATAGCCGACTGGCTGACGTGAAGCAACAAATTTTTCGTCAATCGTCACTCGTTATGGATGCGTTCAAAAATAAATCATTGTTTCATTCTGTATTAAAAAATCTTGGATTTCTAAGTTTTTGCTACAGCTTTAGAATTAATGTACTATTTTTATATAACTGTTCTTCAATGAACACTTGTTTATAATGACTATTTCTTTATAACTATTTCTTTATAACATATTTGTTTGGTAATTTCAGTTTGTTATGTAGCTGTTTGAAATAATCAATTGACTCATACGTTTTTTTTATTTCAAACATGATACTCAATATAAAATATTATAAATATTATTTAAAATATTATTATAAGCACCACCGTGCTTTAGAAAAAAAAAATCTATTTAGGGTCTATTTGTTTCCATGACGCTTAATTTGTAAACAAAGAAGTTAAGAAGATAAGCACTATTAACTGTTAACTGTCGTATTCAATTTGGGATCTCTATATCGCTAGTTTTGTAGTAGTGTACCAGTTTATGAGGACTTCTTTACATAAAATATGAGTTTTAATCTTGACGATCCATTAGCAGGAATATTGAGTGATGGGAGTGATGACAGTTTCTTTGATGATGATATCATGGGGAAAAAGAAACCTACAAAGAAAAACAGCACCCCCTCAGTAGAGAAGAAAAATGCACTCTTTAATTTGGACGATACGTCAAAATCAAAAAGTACAGACGACGCCATTATTAATAAAGAAATGTTTGCGACTTCTTCTAATAAAACAGATGTTAACGCCGATCAATTCAAAATTGTTTCCAAATCGGAGAACCTGAAATCCCCTACCCCAGTAAGACCGTTAGCTTCAAAGATTCAACACATTGATTCTAAACTTTCCGTTGAGAAAACTGATTTTGGTCGATCACCAGCCAAATCTAAGTTGACGGCCAGTACAGAGAAACTTGATTTGTTAGATGAATTTAATGTACAATCAAAAAAGGAAGTTGTTAAACCACCTGAGAAAAGTAAGAGTTCACAAATTTTATTGGATGATATTCTAGGCGGTCCTTCTATAAAGTCAAATGTCACAAGTCAAAAGAGACCTGCAACAGCAGTAAAAAAACAAGACTTTGATCTTGACTCTATTTTAGGAAAAAGTGAATCTAAGCCCAGTGTAGCATCTCAAAAAAATATCGCACAAAAATCTGTAACCAAAGCGAATACACTTATAGAATCACAAACTAAGAAAAAGTCTAACGACGATTGGCTTGGAGTTTTTCAAGAAAAAGATGAAATCTCTGAAGAAGATAACACTGGTATGCCATCGTGGCTGGTTGGAGGTGGTACTAAAAAGAAAAAGTCTGGTGCTGTCGTTACTAAACCAGAAACTGAAACCGAGGCGATTAGTGAAGCGGAAAAAACCCAAGTAGCAGACGCTAGTGAAACGCATAAAGATAAAGAAACCCGTAATGAAATCAATTTGGATCACGAAGCACAAATCCTTGCTTCTAGTAAAATAGATATACCTTCTACGAAATTAGTAGATAGTCACGAAGACGTGACAATGGAAGGCGCAGCGTTATATTTGCAACAACAGGAATCTCAAATAATGGTTGCACTCCAGTTAAAAGCTCAAGATGAAAAACTTGCTGCTATGCAAAGTATTTTTTTTTTTCGATTTACTTATATGTACATTTGTACTTAATCAGTTTATTTAACGTCGATTGAAAGTTGAATACGTTTTTTTGTCATTTTTTGCGCTGAACTTTAATGCTAATTGCTTTTTAAATTCTGAAACCATATAAATGAAATGATATCTAAATACAATGTTGTTAAAAGAGGTAGTAAGTGTATAAAATAAGCAGTTACAATTAATGAAAATGTCGATTATTGTTTGGCAGTTCGACAGCAAGAAAGCCAGCGCGTGCACCGCGAGGCGGCGCAGGCGAGCCGCGAGCAACTGGACGCGCTGCTGCGGCGGCAGGCGGAGCACAGGCAGCAGATGCAGGCTATCATCGCCGCTCACCAGGAAAGAATAACACATAGGATCAAGGTAGTTTACTTTTGGTTCATATAGATAATACTTCGTAAAGATTCCTATTTATCAAGAAAAAACAACAAGGTGATCATGTATTCGTCTTTTTAGTATTTTATGCTCGTGCATTCACATTTTTTGCATATTTTCAATCATCTTCTTAAGATACTGGCATGTTAACATATATTATGTAGAAGATATATACACTTGGGATTTAACTCATCATCATCGTCAGCGTCTAGATGTCCACTGCTGGACATAGGCCTCCTTAATCGGCGCCACTCCTTCCGGTCCTGGGCCTTCCAAATTCGAGCAACTTCCCGCTGTCTTCTTCAGGTCGTCAGACCAATGGTAGGAGGGCGACCTATGCTCATTTTACCGAGACGTGGTCCCCACTCGATGACCTTTCTTCCCCAACGGTTGTCGGTCATTCGAGCGATGTGGCCTGCCCAAAAATATGTATACATACATAAAGATATTGTAAAACACATGCTTTATGCTTACTCCAAAGCTTATGATAGTTTAAACCATAAATCCATCTTGCTAAGTAAAATTAAAATTAAAATTAGTAAGTTGATCTAATTCCATACAGCTGAAATTCTCTTCGAAAATTAGAAACTATGTTTAGGCGAATGATAAGATTGAATTTTAAATAATTGTTATGCAAACTTAATTAAATTTAAAAGTAAGTCGTGTTACAAGGCTGATATTTGTTAAATTTTATTTCAATCTAATTTCAGTCTTTGCTAGGCGTTTCGACCGAAAAGCAGCAAGACGAAAATAAGTTAGGTGAAGAATTTGAAAGAACCACAGAAGAAAAAGATAGTCCATACACAAAGGAAAAGAATCAGCTCTTACAACTGGTGCAGACATTACAAGATAATCATGATAAGGAAATAGATTTAATGGAAACAACTTACAGGTACTTTTATAAAATTCATTAGAAAATACAAAACTTTACAATTAAGCCACAATAAAATTATTCTCATTAGGTATTTATTGAAATATTATACAGATAGTAAGTCCACGAATCCTGTTTCATAAAATCTTAATACTAGTGAAGAAATGTCACTTTATAATATGTTGATCAACAATTAAAATTCAAACAATAAAATGAATTCAATCCGCAGACGTCAAATAGCTTTTCTGGAAGTGTCCTTCAATCAAGCGGAAGAGCGTATGAAAGAAGAAAGTGATAAACTAGTGAGGTTTTATTCTGAGAAAATAAGCTGGTTAGACGGACATCACCAATTATATAAGAAGCTGACGGAAGAGAATCTTAATTCTTTAATGGAAAGACATAAAGCTGAATATGAAATGCTGCGGCAGCAACATTTGGAGAATTTCAAAGTCTTGCAAGAACACCATGCAGCGTTGATGGAGAATGTGAAGTAAGAAATTTTAAGGACATTACTCAATTTTTACTAAGTTTATCAGTGGTTACACTGATGCACAGATGTCGAAAATTTTTCCAGAAATGCAGTGAAACAAGAGCAAACCCTTATAAAGGACTCGGCAAGTTTTTCAATAGAACTTCAGGAACTACTGGTCGATGTTAAAGATAGTAAATCTAAAAGTATGGAACTTGTAACCAAAATAGAAAGTTTGGCTCAAACTACTCAGCAAAATACGGATAGAAGTGTCCAAATGAGAGAAATGCAGATAAGTGGTAAGTTTTCATGATCATTAGCACTTTTATCATTCCAGTGTTGGACTTGTTTTTCCATTTAGAAGGGTCATAATCTGTACTACGAATATTTATAACTCCATCTATCTAATCACAAGAATTGGTATTCTTATGAATGCAATTAATGATTTCCATCATCAAGTTATTGTAACACAGACGCCGATATTTTACAATGACAAATATATTGTGTTCCGTTTATGGCGCTCTTTAACTGAGAGCATGTAGACTCCATATCTCTACGTGTACGTATATTGGTCATTGGATTCACGTTGGATATCCTATAAATCAATACAACATTCACCTCCTACCGCGGTGGTGCATTACGCCGTGTGTTAAATGTTTAACAAAACAAACAATAAAATCGGAGGTGTGTGCGGGGGATTCCGATCAAAACTTGCCGTAAATGATTTTATCTGTTAATATTTCAGAAATGATTCAACAATTGAAAAAGGAACGAGAACATTTTGAAACAGAAAAATCAGAAAGCAAAAATGTAGTTCATATGCTTGAGGCAAGGTTGAAACAAATGACAACGGTAGGTATTTTGGTAATTGTCAAGATTTTCGTTAAGCAAATTCACGAATAGGATTAAAAAATATTAATATTTTGAATGTTTTCTAGATGATCGAAGAAGAATCGGTAGCATTGAAGCAAAAGAAAATGGAGTTTGAATTTGAAAAGGCAACCTTTAATAAGCAGACGGAGTTTGCTAAGAATATTTTAAAAAAACAGGATGAAGAAATTAAGGTAAAAAGATTCATCATCATCATCAGCCAACTCCCATCCACTGCAGGACACAGGCCTCTCCAATGGCACGCCACTGACCTCGATCTTCAGCTCTTGGCATTCAACCACTGCCAGCCACTTAAAAAAGGATACATGAGCAAATCTATCTAATCTTATATCTTTAAGCGAGCAATGCTATAATGGAATCTCGGAAACGGCTCCAACGATTTTCACGAAACTCAGCTAGCGGGGGGTTTTGGGGCCGATAAATCGATCTAGCTAGGTTTCATTTCTAGAAAATGTATTTTTTTCCTTATTTTCAGGCCAAGAAAATTGGCTTAAGGTGTTGTTTAGCAAGGTCAACAACTGAAGTAGCTTTAGTGTTATTGTGTCAGTAAAAGAGAGGTAGACAGAGGAGTGTGGTACACACCCACGTTTCACCAGTTACGATTAAGTCCCATGGAATAAGTGGTGAGCCTATTGCCATACACTGGGCACACATCCAGACTTCGAGTCACTACTAGAAATTTTAAATTACAAAAATCTGAATCGAATATAGGTACCTAACTTCTTTTATTTGTCGCTTAAAACGAAAACTCTACAAAATGAAGTTCAATACAAAAGAATATGAAATACTAAAATAATAACAGAAATACAAGTTAAATAAAAAAATTACCAAATCACTTATGTGCAAAACATAACCTTAACTCAATGCGCTTAAAGCGATGAACGGTGGCGAACTTTAGGCGCGGCCGAAAGGCTCGCCCATTTTCTGGCCGATACCGAAACTAAGGAGGAAAATGGATTTCTTGGCCGAACATGGCCGAAACCGAAACCGAACTTTCGGTCGGTCACTAATAATAATAGTATTACTACTCGCCAATAGATATCAGGAAGAGTCATATTTTACAGTTTTATGTTTAATTTGCGGTATCTCGGAAACGACTTCAACTATTTTCATGAAATCCAGCGTGCGGGGGTTTCGGGGGCGATAAATCGATCTAGCTAGGTTTCATTTTTAGTAAACGTCGTTTTATCCGTGTTTATAGGCAATGAAATACTGCTACATTAACCTTAGAATACGAAAGTAAATTTCGCCACCATGTATAAGGTTATGAAATAGCTCAGGTGGGAAATCGGGCGGTCACCAAAACCAGAAGACCCGGATTCGTGAGATTAAACTATTATTGGGAGCCCTTTATCAAAGCATCTAATTTGTACCTAAAAAAATCATAAGATGCCGAGCTAGGCTCGGTCATCCAGGTACTGTTTACTTATACGCAGCAAATAGTGACACAAAATGGTGCTGGTTGACCACTCGACGCTGTGGCGACTCTAGATATACATTATATGCGGTTTTACATAAAATATCACCCGCTCTGACGTACATTTGCGCGCTTGAAAATTCTTTGTAACGTTATTGTGAACATGTGAAATCCAGCCGCGTTTATCATTGCAGCCTAAACTTTCCTTATACCTACTAGGGCCCAAACCCATGAAGGTTGCTAATTTTTTATGCGTACTAAAACATTTAAGTAGGAGATTATCACTTGAGGTGAAAAATACCATGAGCAACAGCGATGACGCAATATTGACGTAAATGTGTACAATGTTAATGCGTAAATATTCTTAGTGGAGCGGAAAACCAGGATTCTAGAACAACAACAACAACAACAGCAAACATGGAATATCCTCATTGAATAACTTGAGCGGGCTAACGTCGCAATAATAAGGACAAAGACATGCATGCGGTTAATACTTCGAAATAGCTAAGAATTACCACGCCAATAAAGAACCGGGGGAATAAGCGGGATTTGCTCCTACGATGTCGAATTTTATTAAAAACAATAAAAAATAACTATAATTATAAATATCCGTGGAAATCTCCACACAGTGCCATCTGGCCCCAAGAAGGTTAGGAATGTTATGGTATTCGATACCCCTTGTTATGGTAATCGAACGGCTGATCAATAATATATATATTTAACTGTTCATATACACTTATCTACGTAGGCATATTTATATAGCCAGCCAAAAAAACAAATCTTACAAGAATTTATTCTTGGTGCGAGTGGAACACACGTCCCCGGCTCAGCAGTCAGGTTTATTAACTACTGGATTTGGTCCAGTGCAAGTCCAAGTCAAGTATCAAGTTTCCACGAACAGTTGTCTCCGACGCCTGGCTCGCCGCTCAACGGCGACAGACATCTAACGTTTCATACACCGTTGATAAAAGATACGCCTTAGTACATATGTACATATACGTTTTATGTCTGTAACCCTCTCATTATGAGAGGAGAGTGGAGACCCATATTTCAACAGTGGTGTGATAAAGGGGTCGACAAATAGAACATATACTTTCTTAGCGTCGTGGATAATTAGATGAAGTGCAATATGAAGGCAATAAACGAAGATACTTAAAAATTATGAAGCGGGTAATAGGTGGTTAAAAGATCTACTGATATCAACTCTTGATATGGTATTAACTAAACGCGCGCCATCGTGTGTCTACCAGTTAAAATTATTTTGCATTTTGTGGAGTTATATTTTGCGCGTAAACCATTACCATGAATAATAATTCAGAAGTAATTATTTCTGTGCCGTATGCAAATAAAAGAAAATAAGACTAAAGTTAAAGAAAGGGCGATGGTCAAATTTTATTTCAGTGAAATGAAAGCGCACCAAATACATGACGTTTTGCTTTGCATCACGGTATTCATATAGGCTTTGTTAAGATAGTTCTACCGTTTCTATGTACTGTCGAGATAAAATATTATTTGTATTATAAATAAAATAACATCAATAAGTATAAGATAAAATTAGTAACATAATTTTTTTTTTTTTTTTTAGTAACATAAAATATTATATAGGAACATAGCATTGTAACATAAACTGCCTCGTTGGTCGTATTGGTTGCAAGTGCGACTGCCGATCGGGAGGTCTCGGGTTCGATTCGCGGGTCGAACACTACAAAATTTTCTAATTTAGATTTTCCAGCTGTGGTTCGGAGTCTGGATATGTGCCCGATGCATGGCAATAGGCTCACCACCTATTCCAAAGTGGGACGTAAACTTAACCGGTGAAGCGTGGGAGTCTCAGCATTCCTCTGCCTACCTCTTCAGGGATTACAGGCGTGAAGTTACGTTATACAATATTATAATATTATTATAATGAGTAAACGAAATGTAGCCGACTAGCAACAAATATAGGTTACGTTACATTCGTAACGGGCGTTAATCGCACAACAAAACTCAAATTGCTTTGATTTTTGAGAAACTGAACAATAATATAACCGCTTAGAAGTGGATTTTTTATTCTGATATGCATGCTCTCACATTCCATCAGTCCACGTCATGTTTATGACATTCATTATTTATTTTCATTGTTCTCGCTGTTTATAAAAATTGACGTATCGTCCGTTGACCAGTGAGATACTTATTATGCAGTTTTCACATGAAAACATCTAAGCTGATATCATGACAAAAAATATGGCAATAACTTCAACTGCAAGGAAGGACATGAGCCATTAAAAATTCTGCTCATTCTTCTGAAATATAATTACTACGACATTAAATTATTGAGACTCATTTAAATCGATGCATTGTTTACGTGACGGCCGGAAGGCGGCGGCTAGAATTAGTGGTGTTTTTTAAGCAAAAATAATCTTGAATCTTATTTTAATGAAATTAAGTCTTATAATTCGCTGATCTGGCTATATGGGGAACTACGGGAAGCAGCCGAGGGCTGCGACAGGTTACGGCACGCTTCGCCACGTTCGTCTGTCAAACAATATGATGCAGGGAATAGACAATATGAGGCTTGATCTGGATGGGTAGACAAAGAATAAAGAACGACTCTCATGTTAATAATAATAATAATAAACTTTTATTGCCATTTACAACAGATAACACAAAAAATATAATACAGTAACACGTCATGGGCGACAGGAGGCAACTCAGCTGATGCTAACTCGGCTTGGTATCCCGAGAAGCGCTGATTTTCAGGTGCCCCCTTCATCCCTCTGGTTTTATGCGGGATTCTATTTTATGTTTATGCCTTATGTTACGCGTACAGTATAAGATATTGCGAGTGAGAGCAGTATTATTTTGTATGTCATGGGATTCTTCAAGCTTTAACCCTTCTTCGACATTCCAGTGATACTTGCCATGTCTATGCCGTAATTTAGTTCTGTTAAGCGTCGAGATTTATAGTTAATGGTGAGCTAATACTCTGTACATCTATACTATTGGATAAACAATATTTTTATATGTATTGCGATATTGTAGTGACTGCGATCTCGAAAACATCTCTAATGACAATACTTGTACGGATTTAACTCACGTTTTTTGAATTGGCCCCACTGGTTTGGGACCTATGAGGTCCATCTTTAGGAGCTCACACCGATTGCACGAGGTCGCGGCGAGGATATAATCATGTATGTGAACTCATTACACATTTAATAGTAAATTCCCTAATGATATCGATGAAATCTAGTCTCAATCTGATTAATGATCTATAAGCATTTGAAAGGGCGAAAAATCGATCTAGCTTCTTGTTATGCCCGCGAAAAATAGATCTACTATGCGTTTTTCCCTGACATAAGACCTAGGTATCAATAAAAACAATCGTCATATGGTTGTGCAGTGTGGCTGGTGATTTCCTAGCCGTCGCCGTCGTAATGATAACCCAGGGGAAAAAAGTCATCTTTAGGAAAATCCTAAATTATTAAAAAAATATCATGGACAAAAAATTACAGTAAAGTAGATAAAAATAAACA
>DWEC01001967.1:0-12341 GCA_018245735.1 Microceris miodesmiata
TCACGGCGCTCTGCCCATCTCTGCATTTTATTGTAGACGTTAATGGCTCTGATTACGAATGTAAATTTTCAACCCGGGACGGCGTTGGTCGGCTTTTTTTCTTCGATTTCTCTTTATGGTATTAAATTGTAGCAGAATTAATAGCTCACATTTATGCTTGTAGCTTTTTTAAGCACAAAAGCTCTATTGTTTCGATAAACGCAATCTTATTGCTCGTTTTTCAACATGTAATAAATGCAAAAGGCTTGTGCGGACAAAGATTATTTTGCATGGAGAAAGGCTACAATACAGAGAGAATGGTACTCTTTTGAATTGTACACTTATCATTAATTAAGATTCATAATCCATGCGCCGGCGCATACGACTGGACCGTTCGAATAAACTTTCGGAGTCTGTCAAATACATTAAGCATTTCTGGCCGTAAATTATAAAGTCAATAAATCATCGTATTACAACATAGAAATGACATGACAAAGCCTATCCAGACCCTAATTTTAGCATTACTCGTGATATAGTGTTGTGACGAAGTTATCTTTTATTCGCATATCAGGGCACTTTATTTATAAAACACGTCCAGTTTAAAAGGTATATCCATTCCACCTGAATACTAACAAACGTTCAGTGTTCGATGTACTTGGGGGGTCTCAGTAAACTGGCGGGTTGTACAACTGTTTCCCAACTGAATACCGTTCGCAAAAGATCTCACACTGCTGCCAATTTTCAGAAAGACAGAGCTAAAATAATTGCTACAAACGCGCCCTATTTCGGGCGAGCACTACAGTTTAGATAGATTTAATTCTAGTACGTTATTATTCGGTTGATCGTTCCACTCCCGTGTTATTGGCCGAAAATAAATCCTTTCATGTTCCGTTCGAAATTTAAGTTTTCGAATTATTTATTGCCCGCGCTCCAATTGGCCGGCACCGAGATTAATTCGTTCCAAGTTTTCTAATTTCAAAATGTTCTCCAACTTCAAATTTTTACTTCCACTACAGCCAATAAAACAGATACAATAATATACTATATAACACAACGATGGACACACAACGAACATACAGACTATATAACACAACGATGACAAATATATTTGATTTTAACTAAGCAACAGATCCAAATTGGTTCGTCAAAATGGCGTCAGTTTAATTTGAATTTAACTGAACTGACCACAAATGATACAGCTAATAGAAGTTGACAGATAATCTAGTACCACTGACAAGATATACAAAAACTTACATCTTATTAATTTATTATTTACACCAAATATTATGTTCATAACATAGTAAATAGTTTATTAATTAGGCTGAATGAATTCTAAATGCATTTGTCTTGTCGTGCACCTCAGATAAATGACATTTGCCACTTCCTAACGACCGTTATAAATAAACTGTGCATCCATCAAATGTTATTAAATGAACAAATTGTTATATGTTCCAATTAATTCTATTAGCCTTTTTTTATATGCGCCCCGTTAAATTAAGTCGCACGACATCAGTTAATGATATGCTAAAATATTTAACATAACCTAAAATGTTAATGTCGCTCGCTGTGTCGGTTCTTTCCACCTGTTAACGTAATCTAACACGGGGGGATGACGCTGTCACTTGAGATGAAACCTTCGGGTGTCGTGAAAATTGTTTATTCAACCTGAAATGTGTAGATCAGATTAATCCCCAATTACGTCTCTATCTATTTGCAATACTTTGTAATTCACGTCCAAAATAGACAATATAAGTTTACATTTAGCCACAACGTGCTGATTTTTTAATCTTTGGATACTGATATACTCGCCTGAACAATATGAAAATTATCAGTACAATTTTATTATTTTCATATTGCTCAATAAGAAAAATATAAATACGATTTCATTATTTCCATATTGCTCGCTGTAAACGTGACATGCGATACGCGGTGCGCGCTCAGCGGTTTCAGCGTGCAACTTCGCAGCGTACCCGGAACACACAATTATTGTCACAGTATCAAACATAGATGGACTATAAATCCGCGGAGGCGGATTCGGATTTTGGCAGTAAAATACTTGGCAGAGACACAATACGTTCTACGGAATGCAATTTCTGTTTACTTGCATTATTGTCTCGCCCGTGATGCAAGCGTGCATTGGCGTAAATCGTTATATTTTCCGGGTACGAAAAGTATCTCCCTTCCTCTTTGCAAAGAAAAACTTGCATCGTCTGGGATATATTTTTTCTGTAAAATAAAAACGATTAATCTTCACGAATAAGACATTCAAATTCAGTCCAGAGATTATTTCAGTGATAGCCCTTTCATATTATGTATATGTCTGTATGTATACTAATGATTGTTGTAGTTTTTAATTAATACATTTAATTAAAAGTAAAATGAGCTGTTACAGGAGTACAGTTGCCGTAAAAAACGATAATCAGAGAGTGACAAGCGAAACTATATTCCTAGAGTCTAGAGTAGCGCTGAGGGGTAAGGCTTGAAGCCTAGATCAAAATGGTCGGACAAAATTATTTTTTTTTAATCATTTCAAAATTGTTCCTCTCATTCAAAATTTTGCCGTCATAAGTAAACCATGGTCCACTCTCTTCATATAATAATAAAAAGAGCTTACAGCACCAAGTCCACTTATATGTAAGCTATAAAAAAATTATATTACAATCGAAATCGATTTTCATATTCGAGAGCGAGGCAATCGATTTTGCGTCAACTCGTCATAAACATGTCGCTGTGACGTATCATGTTTACGGGACAAGAGCACTCATAAACAGCGGCTGGCGGTACGTCAGGGCGTCGTACACGTACATCCCGACCTCCGATGTATCGATGTACCGACGATGTTCGAGTCCGATGCCCAATCATTCGATGATTTGACATATTATCAATGGACACGCAACTTAGTTAACTGAATTTTAGCTAAGTATTTGTATATACGCGAATGAAACTTTGTAGTGTGTTCGAAATGAAGAAAGTCAGTTTTTTATACTAATAACAATTTTTTTGAGGAATATGACATACTTTAGCGGGAATATTAACACACATATTTCATCGTAAAATGATATTTAATATTTTCGTGACAATTATTTATGTTATTATCAAATTGGACAATAAATGTTTGGATTGTAACACAATATTATTCGTCATCAGCAACATCAACCCTAAAACTGCAATTATGTAATATTTCATCACCCACAATTCATTACATATTACAATTAATATACACGAACGATGACCAGATAGAACGACAAATTTGTAGAAAGGCAACTGCTCAATATTAAATCTACAATAACATCAAAGTCATTTGGTGATCAAAAAGAATATTGTGACGTCCGATGACGTCCGTGACGACGAATATCCGAGCGGCTGAGGCGGATAGCTTTGATACTTTAAAATTTTATCACTAAACTTACAAGTCAATAAAACAGCACGACAACTGATACCAGTAACTGGATTAATTTAAACGTGCCTCTAAAGTAATATAGAGACGCGGCGACGTTTATGGTAGAGTCGCGCGGCCCGCGTCCGCGACTGATGCGGCTATTGCGACAGTAGAACAGAATAGAGTTGAGACGTGTAATATCTCCCGAATTATATCTTAAGATAGCTTAATTATTATTAATTAATTTGTATTTAACCGCGCCATTACAATACTTATATTGAACGTTATTTTTATAAACATACGTAGGTATTAACAGTGTTTATTATGGTTTCTGTTAAATACCTTAATTTAACAAATTACACCGTTAAATTGCATAACCGCGTAATTTTTATCCCAGCAATTTCTTTGCTGTAAAGAAAATATGTATCTATTTAATGCCTCTATCAGAGTAATAAAGTTATTCTAATAAGAATAAAAGGTTTATTAAACCTGGTATACTCATTGTTGATTAGTTTGTTAAAGTCTAATAACCATAAAGTGGACCTGAGATATCTGATAAATAGGGAACACTCTATCAACTGATAGTAGAGTGTGCTCTAGGCGTCTCATGGTTACAGGAGAAACTTGTACCCAGTAAATGGATGTAAGGGTAGCAGTCTATAAAAAAAAGATGACGCATGCGAATAACGCATGCAGCAGCCGCAAGCCGCGCCGTCCAATCCCATTACATTAGCACACAATGACGTGCAAAGACAGAAAGAAAGCAATATGAACGAATTTCTAAATTCGTATACAAAGCGAAGTTCGAAACGCGAAAATGTATCGGCGGCTACACTCAGCTCTAGAGCGTATGCCAAAATGCCAGGCGACACAAACAATTAGGAATGTGTTCTATTACGAATTCAGATTCGAATGCGTATTTTAATTTAGAACATATCAAATGCAACTAGACTTGCGTTCGTACGTGTGTGCAAGTGGTAGCCACGTATCATGTTCCATTCACCATGTTCTGTGGTATTCTAATGCCGTTGTTATGGTGCGAAATCAAAACGTTACTTTTTTCTACGTGATTTGAGTCGAGCCATCGTACATCGATACGCGCGAATGATTCGTATGTGTGAATATTAGGTGTACGCACGTATGGTTTAATTGAAAACATAAATAGCTTCGTAGAATTTATTAGGCGGCGTATTTATAAATTCGTCTAAATGTCACGGGAACAATGGTGTAGCGGTGTCTATTCGAGATTGATGAGCGACGAATAATCCCCCCGTTGTCGGAAGGCGAAACTTGCGCAACGCAAGAGATCTCTCGTATGTGCACGTCAGATTACCACCGGCGCGTATTATTTTCGGTAAACGATACGCATCTAGCAGTACGTCTGTTGCGAGTCGACGTACCGCTTAATAGTTTAAGCACACAAAGTATATTACCATATCACTAATCTTGAGTGGCAAAGACGATTTTACTCTCGACCCAAAGTGAATGTGTGTATCTCTGTGTGTTTTTTTTCGCCCGCAGAATTTTAATGAAAATCGTGATTGAACCTCTAAAAGTCAAATTATAATCGCAACGGACTCTCTTCTTAATCGCCACTAAAACGTACGTCTTAAAATTCGACGGGCGCATTCATCAAAAAATAAGAAAATAATTAATACTCGCTTCGAAACGAGAAACGGAACGTTTAGAACGGACGTAACAATAAAACAATACGCCGCTCGCAAACCGAAACAAAACACAGAAAAATATGAATTCCGATCGAAACGGCCGGGGAAACAAAAGATGGCGGATTTTAATGAAATGAAATAAAATATAAATTCCTTTCGCAAGCGAGAATTCTTACATTTTTAATTTGCTACCATGGAACGGAATGGGGCTAAAAACGGTCAAATTCCAAATTCATAAGCAAGCCAGGGCACTGATTGAAGCGGCTTGCCTGTGTCCAAATTACTAACAAAATATTCATTGCCATTCTTTATTTGTGTTATTTAAATTAAACATGGTTTTTTGTCTACGAAATTGCCTTAACAGGATCGGCTCCCTAATATATATCGGCATATGTTATGTACGTCTACAATTATTTCGTCCGGATTTATAATTTATCAATATAAATACAATTTATAATTCACACGAATAAATTTAAACAAAAAGTCATTTCACGACAAACACAAGAAACATAATCCTCAAGTGATGCAACGCCTGACCTGAGTCCAGGACATTATTTATTTTGTAGTTATTAAAATACAAGACATACAGTGTGAGAGCTTATTTTGGCACAAATAACAAATATCATTAAGAAAAAACAAGTACTATCTAACATGAGTAAAAAATACTTCGCTATTTCTAATTGTCACAAAGTTTTATGCCTGCTTGAATCGCAGATAAAGCGGAAGTTAATCACACACATTCGAAATTAGATCGAACGTTCGAAATTTGAACGTTGAAAATAGTGTCAAATCTACCCACATTAATTATATTATCATTATAATTATTATTAATATTGTTTCATATTAAACTAAAATTTATGTATAAGATGTTTTATTACTTATATTTTTATAACATACTAACAATTAAGTGATCTATAGTTCGGTGTAATTGAAAAGTTGGAATAAAACTATTTTTCGGTAATAAAAATAACAATATAAAACACTCCTTTTTCAGCTTACATCTTCGTACGCAGGACAGTAATATTTTTGTATAAGAATTGAAATAGCGTGAATAATAATTATTGCTATACCGTTCGTCACTGATTGAACTATCTCTACATGAAGTTTCATTGGTATCGCTGAAAAATGTGTAACAAACAACCAGACAGTTTCTTTCGCATTTTAACACTAGAATGGATGTAACAGATATAACATTCAGAATATAACTAAATATTAAATACATTTATTGCTGATAATTTGAAAATCAGTCCATAATACGTAATATACGCATATTCCTACTGTTTTGCATTGACTTCACAGCATGAGAATAGGGTTGTTCCAAAACAGACTTTTCAATGAAAAACGAACGTAAAATGTTAAATTTAAATTAAGGAATATTTATTGCATTTATAAGGAATGTGAAATAAAATATTTAATCAATACATAATTCCAGATTGTTTACACACAGAGCTATGTATAATTTCTGGGTTCGATTCCCTGACGCGAGCATGAGTGATAAATTTAGCTATCTTCTGAGTCTGATGTGTCATACGACCTACGACAAAAGATCCCGGTTTAGCGCCAGATGCATATTTGTGTTAATCTTCTTAACACTATTCTTATACTCATTTTTCAAATTTCAGCATGACATCATGTTTATTTTCAATCCTTTCAGTGGCCAGTTCCTATTTGAACATGAAAAGTTACTCTTTATTTTAGTTCTTTATGAGTTATTTGTCAAATATAACTTATTAAGCGCACAATAGATAACATATTGTAGAAATTAAAGCTTTTGACATATCTTGCATATATATTGGGATAATAAAAAAGGATTTAGTGGCAGCCCTACATGAAAGTGATCCAGATGTGTTGGTAATATTGAGAAAGACCAGACCGCTCCGCCAGCCATCACTTATGTGTTTTTTTATTTATTTTCACATACGCTTATGAGTAAATTATGTCAGTTCGAACACCGCTTCCAATAAAAACGTCTCTATCGGGATCTTGTTAATCTTCAATGTTAGGTTAATTATATTTACATAGTTGCTTTCATAGACCGTGACGCATCAGCCGGGTCAAGGAACGGGATACAGGCTCAACACTTGAATCCAGAATTCAAATCGATTAACGACAAATTAAACAGGGTATGTTTTTACCTTTTACTGCCTAAATGCCTAACAATAATAGCAATAGATAAAACCCTGTAATTAACAGGTCAAATACTAAGCCTATAAAGTGTACGATGACGTAATCTATTTTAAAACGATTGTTAATAGACCACTGCCGCAGGTCCTAGTTTTTACCACACTGTGTGATGGTCAGCCAAAGCCACCACATATTCCGCCTTTTAGATCTTAAAAAAGAAATTACTACAAAAAATAATATCATGCTAACATGCTAAAGTCGTAACAAATTAAGCACGCTATCGTTTATAGCACGAAGTAGCAAAAAAATAAGCTTTTAATTAAATATATAATATGCTCAAGATTGCAGAACGTAAGACTGTGCAAGATGTAATTTAACGATCGAATAATTAGCAAGTGAAAGAACCTAGGTCAGTACGGGTCACAGCGCTGTAATTTTGAATGATGGATTAATAAAATCGCATCGAGATATCTTGGGCTGCCGACTGTTGTAAAGGTTGCGTTTGTCCTGCCAATAGACCTCGCTTTTCAACAACTAATGAGGCAATAGGGCTCTGATTATCGCGTCAGTCAAAGTTTCTCGGTTGTTCTAAAAATGGGATAAAAAGATACCTAGTTTCCCGATTCTATTACAATCTGTTTCACGGGAATGGTCAAGAAATTGGCTAGTTATTAATAGGTGTTCTTATAAAGGCATGTAAGACTCAATGTTACTGAATTAAAACATCAAATTTCGATCGAACAGTATACCAATATGTGCAGTACAGTGTAGCTCCACCGACAAGTGTTCACATAAAATTATTTAAAGTACAACAACATTATTGATATTTCCAAATCCTCCGTTTTCCTGTTTCTGCGTAAACATCACGTTGGAGATACCAGGCATTTACAAGCTAGTAGTCACTTCGGATACGTCAACAATACGGCTGCCAAAAGAGAATTAGGTATCGGAGCGGGCGAACATTTTCCTGGAAATAACGCAATGGTAGCACAAAAAGCTTTGAGTCGATTTCAAAACATCAATTCGGGAACGCGGGGCAATAAAATCAATCATTTTGGTTGTAACGACTATACGAGATATGAAATTTTTACATTTGCCCGACCGCCAGCCTCACTAACCGCTTGTACGGTTTTCGCTTAAAAATAGACATTTTGAGTGCCGCTCCCCGAGATAAGTTAGATGGATGCTGCGTTTTAAGCAGACAGACGAATGGTTTATACTTTTTGGGGTTCTATCTACTTCATATTTCATACCGCACGTACGTAATTACCGAACTAATCCGAAAATAAATTCAGCGTTCATAACTATTGGAACGTCAGTTACAGTTAGAACAGCTGTTGATCACGCCAATGGATCCTTGTAGGGACGCGAAACATGCACAAATACGTGTCTTTATAATTACTTCATAATATACTGACGAATTCTTAGAATTAATGGAATAAACTAGATACTGTATTAACAGTGAAACGTTTTATACAAACCCAAGGACGACATTCCTTCATAATGGCTCCATCACTGGAACGCAAGATGAAATTATTAAAGGCATCTTGCATCGATATCTCGCGTCAACAACCTCTCTTAAGTCACCATAAAGGCCCATATTAACGTCACAATGGCGGGCGTGGTCCGCGAACTAGCGGGGAATAATTATAGCTCCCCCCTTAGTGTCCCCCCTTAGCCTTCATTGAGTATTGTCTTCGAGATGTGACCCCTGACGTCGCCGTGTTCTAAGGTCTCGGCTGATGAAAAGCGTTGCTCGCAATTGGTGCAAGTAGGCGGTCTTTAAGATTTTCCTGATCATTTGACGTAGCATTTAACGGAGCTGCGGTCAATGTCAAAATGTGTTAAGAAGCATAATAAAATTTTCATTCACAAAAAGTGACAATTATATGTTATGAAAACTTTTATTGTCCAGTGGTTATAGGTTTTCAATAAATTCCAACCTCCTATTCCAAGTACACTTAAGATATACAAAATGTGTTAAGTCGTGTAATAAATAAGTATGTGTAAATTTAGTATTAAGCTACTCAGATATCGAATTTATGACGACATAAAAACTCCTCCAATAAAATATTTCAGAAAACATCTGTTCCTGTTAGCTATTGCTACCTCACGACTGGAACAAAATCACATCGGTAACAAAATCAAACATGACAGCGATAAATCTATTTGTGCTTTATTATTAATTTACGCCTTCTGTTTTCTTTTATTACCATTCCAGTTCACTGACGTTTACTGCTAGATATAGGCCTTTTTCAATCATTGCCATTGTTCTTGCTCCTCGGTACTCTGAATCCATCAGTTAACCAGGGCCCTAACGCAGTTGTGAGTCCACCTAACGAAGAACTGGCCTTCTCTGTGTTGTCTGGTGCTTCGTAGACACTCAATTACTTTTTGCCGGAACGACTATCAGGTCTTCAAGCTATATGGCCTGCCCATTACCTCTACAATCTGCTTATTTAAAGAGGAATGTCAGTTAGTTTCGTTCTCTTGCCAGTTTTATAATTTTATGTCCACCTAGCAGCACAGTATTGCGGTATGTCTATAAAGTGCTGACTGTAAGTGAACCTAAGGCGAAGGTAGCCAGCTGTAAAAGGGCACGCCTAGTAACCATAGTTTATTACTTTTATCACGTGCTACTTAAAAGCTTTGGTTTGCAAGGATCAAGGAATATTAAACGAGAAAATCTATTTTAACATAG
Source organism: Microceris miodesmiata (assembly GCA_018245735.1). Classification (NCBI taxonomy): domain Eukaryota; kingdom Metazoa; phylum Arthropoda; class Insecta; order Lepidoptera; family Hesperiidae; genus Microceris; species Microceris miodesmiata. The sequence continues at coordinate 9,851 of DWEC01001967.1, forward strand.
AGATGTTGCTCAACCAAGGTGAATTCAGCGATTGATTTCTTTCGATGTCGGACTTGCCGAATTTGATAATTGTATAATTATTTTCATATTCTGTATTACATAAGTTCTTCTGACTTAAATATAGTTTATTATTTTTAACCAATAATGTTTGATTAACAGTTAGTGTTAAAAAGTTGAAACGTGTCACTGTCGATTCTCCATAATACGTGTCTAACACTGTGAGCAGTTTATAAGCTGTCAAAACATTTGGCATATTAGACACATCCGCTAAATGTAACCGACGAAATCGCAGCGGATTGGCGCCAACTTCGGCCGACAAATGGGCCCGAACTTTACTTGTACATCATTATTTAGCTCAGATATTTCGAGTAACTACTCCTGCTCTTTAGAATTCATGAATAATGATGTAAATGCGTACATGCGTAAGAAATCGCTGTCAATTTAATGACACCTTACGTCGCAGATGACGTACGTGGAATTTTGACGCCTCATATCTCTTTGACTTGATTAACGTAGTACGCGACCTGTGTTTTATTAGCTCAATAATGGATTGTGACGAGTCTCACGTTAGCAAGGATCATATTTTTTGTGGAAATACGAATAAGCGTCGTTGGCGGAATCGAGAGAACATGTAATTATGGTGATATCTCCCGCCCATTAACATACATGTTCTACTTTTATTACGTAAACTAGTAATTATTGTTATTAAATAAAGAGAAGGGTTGCTCATAAACCTCTGAAAGGGTACTTTTGTTATATGTTTCATATATATCAATGTAATCGCACCGCATTATGGTACTAAAGACATAATTAATAAGCCTCATGATGTATACATTCGTCACTGGTACCAGGCGCACAGCACCGCGATGTCTAGGGAATTCTGAACGAGATCCAATTGTTATGTGTCATACATTGCACACAGCGTGCATTCTATATATAAAATGTATGATAGGTGTCTGTGAGAATTACAAGAGGCCAAAGGTCCGAAGAGCGAGCGGTGTCGTAGACGTGCACTTAAACGGTAATAGCTCATAATTTTTTATATTAAGAATGAATATGAAAGTGTAGCTATCGTTTTAATCCCAGTCGAATTTCCAAATTAGAGTATCGAATTTTCAAATTAAACTAAAATAACACACAAAACAGTCCAACATAGTCTTCATTTTTATTGATTCTATCATTGTTTCATTATTCAACTCGGAGCTTTTTTCGAAATGAGAAGGTCTAATGCCATAATGTGTTACGTATTCCAAGTCAAATTGATAAATTTTACAATCCATTAAGGATAGTATGGAGAATTATAGGGTGTATAGGTTTCTTGGAGAGGCCTATGTGGACGGGATTAGGCTGATAATGATGATGATGATGATAGGTTTCTTCCAAACGTTTTCCGTTATCGTTACCACGAGTGATATTTTTCTCTCAATCTTCCCGAAAACTAAAACTTTAGCGAAAAATTTACGCGTGAAATTACATTTGAAATGATAGACAATTCTAGACAGTTATTCAAGTTTACAATAGTTTATCAGACTTCTCAGATCTCTGCGCAGTGCACGTTCAGTAGCGCTTTGCTAATCCACATCTGGTCCCTTGACACATGGGTCGTGGATATTTCATAATAGATTTTATATTACGTTTACTTTTGTATTAAAATCTACAGCTTATTAAGTTGTTAATCTTAAGCTGTTAAATACTCAACCTTAAATTTATATCACAACATTAAGATTATTATTTAAGTTAACTTATATTTTGTAAAATATGTAGAAAGCAGTTTTGTAATATCTGGCTGTACAAATGAATTCCGTTGCCTTTACAAATTCGAAGCGTCCATAACCCACAAATTCGTTCCACAATCAAATCAAATCAGCGCGGGTGATTTTGACAACCGTCTAACCTTTGCCCTGCGATTTCGTTGGAAAACAAGTTCTTTTATATTATTGTTTTCGATGGCTAGATTTCGAGACACTGGTCGTTAAATGTATTGTAGTAAGAAAAAAATGTGTCAAAAACTTCGAAAACCTATCAATATGATATACGTATACGTTATTACTGTCAGGTTTATGTTTAATTACTTTTATTAATATACAGTATGAAAACAATTTGAACTATGGGAATTGATGAAGGGTATATAAATTCGTTTTCAAATCAATTACAAATAATTGATGAATATTTAGTTATATGCTTAAAAAGTTTATTCAGTAACGATGAAAAGTATTAATATAACAAACAATCAGACTAAATTGTTTAACATTTTAACAAAATATTAAATAATAACAAGTTAAGGGTATATTTTAATAATTGCTTTTTCAATGGTATTACCGCGTCTTTTTTAATAGTATGACAACCACGTTAACCCGTTACTTTCAGTGCATTTTTTTTTGCGAATTTTTCCTAAGTTTGCGTCTAGACAATTTTAGTGGGCAATAAATCCATTGTGCTGTCACGTCATTCTTGGGCGTATGAAAGGTGATAGAGAAATCGTATAGCGAAT